>BDMV01000009.1:29935827-29989430 GCA_008326285.1 Oryza officinalis | reverse complement strand
AAACGAGACCTGAGGGCGACTGGGCGCTCAGCCCGCGAGGCCATACTGCAGACACGAGTCAACAACGCCAACATCTTCCAAACGCCTCAACAGAACGCCGTCGCTGCCCTCACCCTCATCGACACCGTCATTGAAGCGGCACCGGCTGCGGTGACGCCGCTCCTGGACAAGATCAAAACCATCATCGCAGCTACGGCCAACGGCCATCCTTCCAGCTCCGCACGAAGGTCGACCGAGTCCGTTGCTGAAACACCCGACAGAAGCCGACTGCCGCCGCTGTGGTCCAAGGACTACAAGAGACCCGAGCAAAGCAAGACACCAGTCAGATCTAAAGACCCTCGCCACTAGGCAGTATGGAGGCCACGAGTTCATACGGCTGACTCTCACGAGAGAGAACACAGCCGACAACCCGTCCACGACCGGAATCGTCGCTACAACAACTCCAACCACCAAAGCAGTCCACGAAGGCCCCCGCCGAGTGATCTGCGGGAGGTACTCGACCGACGCTACCGGGAACGTGAACGGCGCTCTTCTAAAGACAGAAAGAAATCACCCGACGACTACGACGATGGAGTGCCCGCTTTCACTAGGAACCTGCGTCGAGTGGACTGGCCGAGTGGTTTTAAACCTACCGGGATTGATAAGTACGACGGCAAGACCGACCCCGAGTCCTGGCTAACTGTGCACACCCTCACCATCCGCGCAGTAGGAGGAGACAGCAAGGCTATGGCCAACTACCTGCCCGTCGCTCTCGCCGACTCAGCCAGGAACTGGCTCACGAGTTTGCCAAGAGGCTCGATCGACTCGTGGAGTGAGCTTCGGGACCACTTCATCGCCAACTTCCAGGGCACTTTTGAAAGGCTCGGGACCCACTTGGACCTCTACAACGTCATCCAGAAGCCGAACGAATCGCTGAAGGACTACATTCGACGCTTTTCGGAGAAACGGAACAAGATTCCCAACATCACCGATGACGTCATTATTGCTGCATTCCAGAAAGGCGTTCGTGACGAGTTGCTTATCAGCAAGTTTGGGCGCAAGCCACCGAAGATGGTCAAGCAAATGTTCGAGACGACAAATTCCTATGCCAAATCTGATGACGCAATCAAGGCCTCGCGACAAAACCGGCACGACATGAGGGACGACAAGCCATCCGGAAGCACCTGGCGTCCTAAGAAGGACAACGGCAACAATAGCGGGGGCCAAAAGGATCGCAAGCGCAAGCCCGAGGATCTGGTCGCCACGACATCAAACTACCAGCAACAGCGTCCCCGAGTCGCTGCCTACGATAAAATCATGAACGCTCAGTGCACACATCATCCAAACCACAAGCATGCGGCAAAGGATTGCTTCTTCTACAAACAATTCGTTGAGCAATACGCGGCACAACTACGACAAAAGCCGGCTGACGAAGCCGGCCCATCGGGCACCAAGAGGAACGACCCGATTAGCAACACGGAGCCCTTCCAAGACCCCGTGGGCGAGCTAAACCACATCTTCGAGGGACCGCAGGCGTACGAGTCCTATTTGCCAAGACGCTGGACGAGATGCAAATTCCAAGATCCGAGTTGAAGCCGAGTTCAGCTCCCTTTCATGGAGTCATCCCGGGGCTGTCATCCACGCCACTCGGGCGCATTACTCTTCCAGTCACCTTCGGGGTTCGGGAGAACTTCCGAATGGAGAACATCACTTTTGAGGTTGCCGACTTTGAAGCGGCCTACCACGCGATCATCGGAAGACCGGCGCTCGCTAAGTTCATGGCGGTACCACATTATACCTACCTCATCATGAAGATGCCCGGGCCCAATGGAGTCATCACCCTGCGCAGCGACGTCAAACAAGCCTTCACTTGCGACAAAGAAAGCTGCGACATGGCCCAGTCTCACGAGAGACTACGCGGCCAATTAGAGGTCCGACTGGCTGCATCGACATCTGGAGAAGGAGAAGTCCCCGCCAAGAAGATAGCCAAGTCGGGAGACGGCGACGCCAAGACTAAGAAAATCCCCCTTGATCCATCTGATCCCTCTAAAACTGCTGTAATAGGCGCAGAGCTAGATCCTAAATAGGAAAGCGCGCTCGTCACCTTCCTTCAGAATAATAAAGATATTTTTGCTTGGAAACCGTCTGACATGCCGGGTATTCCTAGGGAGGTGATCGAGCACTCTTTAAACGTCAAAGACGACGCTAAACCTATAAAAGAACGATTGCGCCGTTTCGCTCAAGACCGAAAAGATGCTATCAAGGAGGAACTCGCCAAGCTTTTGGCTGCTGGGTTCATCAAAGAGGTTTACCATCCCGACTGGCTAGCCAACCCAGTTCTTGTCCGGAAGAAGACAGGACAATGGCGCATGTGCGTAGACTACACCGATCTCAACAAAGCTTGCCCCAAAGATCCTTTCGGACTACCTCGAATAGACCAAGTCGTTGACTCAACAGCCGGCTGCGAGCTTCTGAGCTTTTTGGATTGTTACTCGGGTTATCACCAGATCAGCTTGAAGGAATCCGACTGCCTGAAGACATCTTTCATCACCCCGTTTGGAGCCTATTGCTACATAACGATGCCCTTTGGCCTGAAGAACGCCGGGGCTACTTATCAACGCATGATCCAGAGGTGCCTTCAGACCCAGATCGGGAGAAACGTGGAAGCCTACGTCGACAATGTCGTCATCAAGACCAAGCAGAAGGAAGACCTGATCACCGACTTAGAAGAAATCTTCGCGAACATTCGGGCCTTCAGAATGAAGTTGAACCCAAAGAAGTGTACCTTCGGTGTGCCATCAGGAAAGCTGCTCGGTTTCATGATATCACATCTCGGCATTGAGGCAAATCCAGAGAAGATCAACGCTATCCGGAGCATGAAGCCCCCGAGTACCCAGAAAGACGTCCAGAAGCTCACCGGCTGTATGGCAGCATTAAGCCGCTTTGTCTCCAGACTCGGCGAACGAGGTATGCCTTTTTTTAGGTTATTGAAGAAGACTGATGATTTCCAATGGACCACTGAGGCCCAGAAAGCTTTCGAAAACTTCAAGGAGTTCCTCACGACACCACCCGTATTGGCATCACCACACCCTCAAGAACCCCTGTTGCTCTACGTCTCCGCAACTCACCAGGTGGTCAGCACGGTATTGGTCGTCGAGCGTGAGGAAGAAGGCCGTACCCAAAAGGTTCAATGGCCAATCTACTTCATCAGCGAGGTGCTGGCAGGAGCCAAAACCTGCTATCCTCAGGTACAAAAATTGTTATATGGAGTCTTAATCACTGCTAGGAAGCTAGCCCATTATTTTCAGGGTCACTCGGTCACCGTCGTCACGTCCTTTCCACTCGGCGATGTCATCCACAACTGGGAGGTTACTGGACGCATCGCGAAGTGGGCACTGGAGTTGATGCCGCTGGACATAGCTTTCAAGGCGAGGACGTCTATAAAGTCTCAAGTCCTGGCAGATTTCGTAGCTGAGTGGACCGAACAACAAGAAGACGTACCTAAAGAAGATCTGCAGCATTGGACCATGCACTTCGGTAAATCCAAAAGAGTCACCGGCTTGGGAGCGGGAGTCGTGCTGATCTCCCCGACTGGGGAGAGGCTACGGTATGTCCTTCACATCCAGTTTCCCGCCTCACACAATGTCGCCGAGTACGAAGCCCTCCTTCACGGCCTACGACTTGCCGTTTCACTCGGGATACGATGGATGATTGTGCGAGGAGATTCCCAGTTGGTGGTTAACGAGGTGATGAAGGACTAGTCCTGCTTGAATGAGACCATGGAAGCCTACCGACAGGAAGTTTGCAAGCTTGAAGACAAGTTTGATGGATTGGAGTTATCCCATGTCTTGAGACATAATAACGAAGCGACAGACCAGTTGGCATAGTTTGGGTCCAAGCACGAAGCAGCCCCGACTGACATTTTCGTGGAACATCTCTATGAGCCGACTGTTGCCAAAGCACTAACCTCCGATGAAGGAGTTACCAGCCAAGTCGCCATGCTCGACGCCGATTGGAGGACACCGTTCATCAAGTTTTTAACTCAGCAAGAGCTGCCGGGTGACCGGGATGATGCGGAACGAGTCCGACGTCGCAGTCAAGGCTATGTCATGGTTGACTCAGAGCTATACAAGAGAAGCCCCTCTGGAATTTTGATGAGATGCGTCACGCCAGAGGAAGGACCACAATTGTTGCAAGATATTCACTCGAGCATCTGCGGCAGTCATGCCGCGGCGCGCACTCTGGTGGGCAAGGCTTACAGACAAGGATTCTTCTGGCTCACGGCGGTCACCGATGCTGATAAGGTAGTTCGCTCATGTGAAGGTTGTCAATTCTTCGCTCGGCAGAGCCACGTTCCAGCCCAAGATCTCCAAACAATTCCCTTATCATGGCCTTTCGCCGTGTGGGGCTTGGACATGGTGGATCCGTTCAAGAAGGCGCAAGGTGGATTCACGCATCTGTTCGTCGCGGTTGATGAGTTTTCCAAGTGGATCGAGGCTAAGCTGGTTGCTACGATAACTGCGGACAAGGCGCGAGACTTTATTCTAAATATCGTGCATCGGTTTGGTGTCCCGAACAGAATTATAACTGACAATGGAACTCAATTCACTGGAGGCATTTTTAAGGAGTTCTGCGAAGACTTCGGTATTAAGATTTGCTACGCATCAGTGGCGCACCCCAAGAGCAACGGACAAGTTGAACGAGCTAATGGTATGGTTCTTCAAGGTATCAAAGCCCGAGTGTTTGACAGACTACGACCGTACGCCGGAAGATGGGTTCAAGAGTTGCCTTCGGTATTATGGTCATTGCGGACCACACCCAGTAGGGCTACCGGCCAATCTCCTTTCTTCTTGGTTTACGGAGCAGAAGCAATGTTGCTGAGTGAGATGAAGTATGAGTCTCTTCGTGTTCGTAGCTTCGATGACGAGCGTTACGACCAAGACAGAGTTGATGACCTCACCCGACTGGAGGAAGCCCGCGAAGCCGCATTGATTCAGTCGGCACGGTATCTTCAAGGACTTCGGCGCTACCATAACCGAAATGTTCAGTCACGAGCCTTCATTGTTGGAGATATGGTTCTACGCAAGATTCAAACTACAAAAGATCGCCACAAGCTATCTCCACTATGGGAAGGGCCCTACATAATCGCTGAGGCGACTCGGCCAGGAGCATATCGTCTAAAGCGTGAAGATGGGACCATGGTGGAGAATCTCTAGAACATTGAGCATCTTCGTCGATATTATACTTAGGCATTTTTTGTCTCTAAGTTCTTCTCGACTGTCAACTTCAAGCAGGATGACCTCTTGGGTTGTCAGTCGGGGGCTATACATATATCAATAAAGCATTATTTTCTTTGATAACTTGTTTATATTTAGTTTATCATTGTTTAGTGTTTTGGTTCGAGTCCAATAGATAAGGACTGAGAATTTTTTTATGGCTTAATCAAGCTTAGGCTTGGTGACAGTCGGACGAAAATTCTTAAGAAATTATATATGAAGACTCGGATCATGGGCATTAACATAAATAAGCTATATATTTACAAGTCAACATTACAGCGAGTCATATACATCAAGACAAGTCAGCTACTCCTGGAAGTTTGCGGCTACATCACCAGCTACCTTTTTCGCCGACTCCTGTGCTTCACTTATGAGCTCCAGGGCTCGCTCATCTGAGGTGCCAGCTGCAAAGCCATCTCCGACAGAGTCCACGTCTATCCGGGGATAGAGTGATTTCGTCTGCGCAAGAGCGAAGCTTGCACCCATGACGGCTGCGTCAGAGATATTCTCCATATATTTAGCCGAGGCCGTCTTGAGTTTGTCGAAGATTTCTACGGCATCCAATGAGCTCGTCCCGAGTCCATGTTTATATAGTGCTGACAGGATCGGCGTGGCAGCATTGGCGATGTCATCCCTTACACTTTCAGCCCTTCGAACTCTTTCGGGAAGACATCAAATTGTGCTTGGGATTTGACCTTATAAGCTACAAGAGGGATATGATTACATAAATATTCAAGACCGAGTGAGTCACGGAGTGCTATCTCAAATGGATTGCCTTCAAATTCTTCCAGGATTTTCTCATTGTCAGACTCCAGCTTGGCTTTATCGGTGCTTGTTTTCTTCAGCTGGGCCTTGAGGGAGTCAATTTCAGATAAATTTTCTACAACATGAAGGTTTGCAAGCATCAAGATCAAAACAGATTATATGCACAGACAGAGCAAGTACAAAGGTGGTTTGGCTTACCCCCGATTGAGCCACGGAGTTGCAAGTTCTCATCTCGGAGCTTCGCGATTTCTGCCCGCAAGACGACCTCTCGAGCTGCAGCTTCTTCTCTGGCGGCCTTGAGGTCTCGATGAACGTTTTCCAGAGAATTTACATGGGGAACTAGCTTCTCGAGAGTGTCTGATTTGGCCATTGAGCGACAATATATTCTCTGCATAAGGGGATGAAGATAGTCAACCACATTAGACGACGATGATAAGACAAAGAGGAGATACACTTACATTCATTAGCCGGGTCGCTTCGTTGAGGCTAGCCACGAGCATGTTGCGTTCTTCATTTTCCTTTTGCTTATTCAACACGATGCCTTGCTTCACACCTTCGGTATCGCGCCACTCGATCTTGATAGGCAGGGACCGAGTCAGCTGGAGACTTCAGTCGGGCGATTTCCTCCTCTTCGGCTGATTGATCTAGAGAAGATGAATGAAGGAAAAAGTGAGAAATGTGATGAAGACAAGAGTCTGGCGATTATTGAGAGATTTACCTATTTTAGGAGCTGGATCCTCGGTTGGTGCTTCTTGACCACGTGAGCCCTGTGGATTTTCGTCTGGCTGGTTTCCAGTCGGGGCATCTTGCCTGGCGGTCGGTGGCTATTCTTCTTCAGCCGACTGATTTCCAGCTGGGAAGACTTGGCTGGTGTTAACGACGAAAATTTGGTAAATCATGCATTGGATTCAGAGTTAAAGCCGAAGCCGATTGGAGGAGATAAGCGATTACAGAAAACAGAGTATGAATCGGCTGCAAGCCAAATCGGCTACGGTGTGCATCGGCTGAAACAGAATCGGACAAGGATAGCCGATGTAGCCGATTCCGATAGGAGATGGCAGGATCATTGTCGGGTTCGGTTGGTGTGCTTCATGAGGATTGCCACGTCGGATTGAGTCCGAAGAAGGCAATTGTATCTATTAATTAGAATATTTGTTAGTTTCCTTTTATCTTTAGGAAAGTGTGTTTAGTGTCCCTTAAGGACTTTATGTTTTTCTTTTATCTTTAGGAAAGTTTCTTTCTTGTCCTACAAGGACTAGTATCTCCCCATGGGTATAAATATGTACACCCGGGGTTATTGTAATAGAATCAACTCTCGATCAATACAATTCGGCGCATCGCCACCTTTTACTCTGTTACGGTTTATTTATCAACCGGCGGAATTTGGCACCTGACGCGGGCTGCATCGGCTGTCGATCTCCGGCGAAGGGGTAAGTCCAATGTTCTGTCGGTTCAGGCAATTGTATCATCTACGTCGGCGTCGTTCAAGGCTGCATCAGTACATTCGACCTCTTGGATTGCTCTGGTTTGGATAATATATTTGCCTGGCTATTTATCATATGTCTTCTGTTAATCTAGTATTAGCATCTCGATTTAGTTTTATCGGCTGCTTCTCGTTTTAGGGTTTCTGCCGGTATCGGCTAAATCGTTTTGCTAGATTAGATTAGCCTAGGCATCTACCACCCTGAAAATCAGTCAAGGGCTTGATCATCTAGATACCGTGTTTCTTTACATACTTAGTGCTGCATCAGTTGAGTTTGACCTACTAAGTCATGCTTAGAACCATGAATCTCTAGCCTGCTTTTTGATTGCCGATAAGGGTTTCATCGGGGTTTCAGCCGATGAGTTATCTGGACGTTGCATCGGCTTATAAGGATTGCATATAAGTTGAATTTAGCCGATGACAATAAAGGTTTCACTGTTTAATCTAATCTTATGGATTTTATGGCATTGGATCTATGTTAGATTTACTTCATCGGCTATGCTATGAATATATATAATCTCTCTCTTGAGGTGTTTTTAGACATAAGTGATTTATACTATCTCGGCGCCCTGTCCGATCTATCCCAATCACGTGGTTTAAATATATTTTGAGATTTAGATTATGTATCATTGATATCTACAGCCGATCGAGTATGTCTAACTTTCATTTCACTTTATCAAGTCATTGCCGATCTAATGCATATTATCATCAGCCGATTGTCTCTTTGTCAAGTGTCAGAATCTACATTGAACACATAGCCGATAGCTCAAAACCCTATCGCTATCGGCTGTTATCAGGATCGGCTGGAATTACTACATTGGCTATGTTGGCCGATCGGTTCTCTGATCTGCATTTGTATATCTTGTCAGTTGCAGGATCAAACTGACTGGCACGCCCGCATCTCACCAAGATTTGGACCTGCACTGGAGCTAAGCAGATCTCCCGGCCAGTGTGTGTTTTTTGCATCAACAGCTGGCAGTCGGGGGCTCAACCTCAGGAGTACTTTTGCTTAAGGATTCCGCCCCAGGAGCATCCTCACTCGGAGGACTTATGTTATATTGTGGAATCTGGACTTCTTCGTCGTCCGAGTCATCAACGACCAGTCTCCTTTTACTCGCCCGCCTGCTGATATCTTCGTCGGTGGCAGCCCTTTTTTCTTGAGGCTCAACCTTGATTTTAGGGCCGCCGGTTGGTTTTTTGATGGCAGGCCGAGTTGGCATATCGTCATGATACACCTTATATGGCTTGGAAATAATAAGAGCGTTTGCCTGCAAGTAGAGTTTTTGAGATATATTGAAGGATGTGTGCAAGATTGAAAGAGTTTTGAAGACCCGAGTCGACTTACCGGAGGAGGAGGTCGGAACAGGTTGAACGGAGGAACCGGCATCTTGTGGCTGCGATCTACTGTGATTCCAGAGGAGAAAATCTTGTACATGCGAGTGCACAAGGCCTGGTAACTCAGACCATCGCGGTCCTCCCGATTGGGGTCGCTTTCACCCTCATACTCGAACACTGGCTTAGATCTTTCCTTGATGGGAGCCAGTCGGTTCTTGATAAAGTGCCGGGTGATTTGTTCTCCTTGGAGGCCTTTCTTCTTCATTTCAAGAATATTGGCCAGGAGGTTATTCGCTTCTACCCAATCTTGGTTCTCCGGCATTGTGCTCCAGTTGGCTCTTTGGATCGGTGGAAGGCCGACGAAGTCGGGCAAACTGGGATTGGGGTTCGAGATATAGAACCAGTTTGCGTGCCAGCCCTTGTTGGAAGATTTCAAGGGGAGAGAGAAGTAGTCTCTGCGGAGAGTCCCGTGGAGTTGAAAGCCAGCACCGCCGACGACGCAGGGGTCATCCTTGTTTGGGTGTGGCTTGACATAAAACATGCGGCGAAAAAGATTGAAATAGGGGAGAATGCCTAGAAATGCTTCGCACACATGGATAAATATTGCAATGTGGAGAACAGAATTGGGATTTAAGTGATAGATTTGAAGGCCGTAGTATTCGAGGATACCACGGAAGAAGTCGGAAGTGGGAAGACCAAATCCGCAATAGAAGAAAGAGGTGAAGACCACAATCTCACCGGTGTTTGGAGTGGGGAACTCCTCGCCGGCCGCCGGACGCCAGCCGATGATTTCTTTGGGCGGAAGAACTCCGTTCTTCACCATTTCCCGCAAGGTCGACTCCTTCACATCTGAGGTTGCCCATTGGTCAAAAGGGATTTCTCTCTCTTCCGCCATGGATACGAGTTGGGTGAAGGTGGATCTAGCGCAGGAGATGGGGATTTTTTGAGGGAATGCTGGCAGATGGATGCGGATGATGGATTGTGGTGGAACTTGAGTTCTTTGATGGATGATTTTGCGTGAGCAGAGTTCTTGAATTCCTCAGCGCGGCTGGTGAACAGGAGCGCGAAAAGGGGAGAGATTTCGGGAAGATGCAGCGGTAGGGACGACGCTGGCGCTTTGAGAAAGATTTTAGGGTTTTTTGCTGGGTTTTCTCGTATTTGGGCCGAGCCTATGAGAAACTTGCGGCCCATCTTACAAGTATGGCTTGACATATGTCCATGAGGACTTAAGCAAATTTGCTCTGGCAATATGCGTATGTCTCATTGCCCGATGACTTTAAAATCCTTTCATACGGCAGTTACACAACTTGTTGAAGGTTGGTACGATGCAACTTGGAAGGTGACAAACAGTAAAGTTTTTTATAACTGTCCTGGTAACTTTTTTTTATAGGTTGCAGGAGCTGTTTGGTTTTTTATAAAGCATTTGATTTTTTTTATCAATGCTGATTTGCCACCTTGGTGTGCTCTTTTTATCAAGACCAATATTATGGCAAGAGTTATTTAATATTTTGGTCGTGTTTTTCAGATGACTGATAAATTTATTAATTCATATTTTTTATTCATGAGAATTGATTGAGCTGTATGTTCCGGGACGACTCAGACACAATGACTCGGATAAACATGAGCTTGCCGAGTGCTCAGATTTTTTTACCCCTGAGGGTCAGCTGAGTATTTTTGTTCTGAGATGACTCAGGTAAATTGACTTGGATAAGCATGAGCTTGCCGAGTGCCTGGATTCATTATACACTATACCTTGATTATAAGATTATGTGTTATATGATCTTTTATAACAAACTTGGGAGAGTATAATTAATATAGTTCTTGACTATATGCTTAGTTTATTTAACTAAACACAAAGTCGGGGGCTACACCTAATTTTTTGAATTGATTTTAGCCCTTCACAGTCTTTCTTGGATGATGAAGCACTCGGGAGACTCAGGCAGAGATGATGGAGGCGCTCGGTAGTAGAAGCACTCGGCTAAGAAGTCACTCGGCCGTGTGTTATTCAAGTTCAAGGCAAAGTTATTTCATCGACTGCGAAGGTCTCGGTGGCTACTGTGGAGATTCTGGGTACCGGATACCCTCACAGCTAGCTTATCCGACTTACCATAGGGGATAGGTTATGACTCATGACTATGTAAACCGGCTATGACTTGGGTATTACGTTACCATTGAGATAGGGTAACGGCCCATAGTCTATAGTTGGTAAGACTGAGGAGTCCGACTTAGAATAGAATAGGTCTCCAACTTGTAAACCCACCCTCCGGGACTATATAAGGAAGGTAGGGCGTCCCTTGAGGGGCAGAAGAAAAATACACGGACAGACAGAAAACTTACGAGAGCCCC
This sequence comes from Oryza officinalis, assembly GCA_008326285.1. Lineage (NCBI taxonomy): Eukaryota > Viridiplantae > Streptophyta > Magnoliopsida > Poales > Poaceae > Oryza > Oryza officinalis. The sequence goes on along the minus strand of BDMV01000009.1, from coordinate 29,978,246 downwards.
TATTGAAAGAGATCAAGAGATCAATAAACACTCGGCGGATAGAATCCCCAAAACAGGAGTAGGGTATTACCTCTCGTTAGAGAGGGCCTGAACCTGTCTAATCCTTTGTCCCGACTAACCCATTGTGTTTGGCACTTGACTGCTACCCCCAGATTGATATTGCCGAAACCAAGTTTCGACAGTTATTGATTTGAAAAGTGAGAGTTTGAGTCCTAGTGGAACTAGAAGTTCTAACCCTACTTGGAGTTCTGCTCCTACTTTGAGTAGGAGGTTTTTGGTATAAATAGATGAGGGGTTGAGGCTAGAAATATAACGATTTTTTGGGAGAGAAAAGTTAGGGTTTGCTTCTAGGCTTTAATCCAGTTTGAGAGTTGAGGGAGGAGTGCTTTAGATGCACTTTGTAAACACATATTGATGCAATAAAGTTGATCTACTTTTAAGAATTCGTCGATACATGTTTTCTCCTGTTTCCGACGGTCTAACCGGCAGCTTGGAGGCGGTCTGACCGGCGGCAGTGCAGCGGTTTGACCGGCGGCGTCACGACGGTCTGATCAGTGCCACTTCATCAGGTTAAAGGGTAACTTTTATTTCCGTTAAAAATTTTGGCTTTTGGTTTTTGGTTTTTCCTACCATTCACCCTCTGGTAGGTTTGTTTGGTCTTGTTCGTCCTACAAGTGATATCAGAGCCACCTTAACCTTAATTTTGTTTGTCGATCGGTACCATGTTAGTCCATGGTGGGCATTATTTTTTTTAGTTGTTAGTCTATGGTGGCATTATAACTTTTTTAGGAAACTATGGGCATTACATTGCAATGGATCAATAGTAATTGACCAATCACCAAAGTATATACGGTAGTGCATAGCAGGTAAATATTCGTAAGGCCTCTATAATAGAAGATAAATGCACAAGTAGCTACCAGAGATGAAAAAACAAATACAATCAATGAAAAATTGAGATCTATTGGAGGCACTAACCTTTCGTTATCTAAAACCTCAGACATGAAAGTCACGGTAGTTTTGCTTTCAAAGAAGAGCCGTCTTCCAACGAGCTTCTGTCCTCAATCAGACCTGCTTCATCCAACATATAATTACTTGGAGAGGACTAATTAATGATGATTTGTAAGCAATTAACTACATTAATTACTCATCACTAACTAATTCATGTTTAGTGCTGGCTAAAATGAATTTCAAGGTGAGTTTAGTGCTCAGAAGTAGGCGAGGCTGCAGTTTGTGTGTGGGCTGTTTTGCTTCGCCTGATGGGCGATGGCCATCCACCAATCTCTATGCGGCACTGCATTGACAGGGTGACCATGCGCATGAGGACGCGGCGCGGCCGTAGCGCACAGCTTCACGACACGCATGAAGAAGCTGCGCGAAATGGCCGGCGGCGAGACACGCGCGGCGGCGCATATCGTGTCGTGCGCCGCCGTCCGGGCGGCAGGCGGACGAGCGGCGTGCGTGGACGGTGGACCTAGCTAGATGCGGAACAAATTAGTGCATACCTTGGGATCAGACCAACGGCAGAATCTAGGCTCTCGAGGCAAGCGTGCAGTGGCGTGTGCTGGAGCAGCAGTCGACGCAGCGGGCGCAGGTTCTCCTCCCTCGACTTGACGCGCTTCGACCCCGACTCCCTCACCGGCGCCTCACGCAGAGGGAGCAGCAGGTGGCCGGTACGTTTCGGCGGCCTCCCTGGCTGGGGCTTCCTCCGCGGACTGCACTAGGGAGCGACGCGGGTCTCGACTTCCTTCGGCGGCGGCGACGCGGCGTACGCCTGGAGAACCGTGCTTGTCCGGCTCCACGGCGTCGTCGTCGCCAAGTAGCAGGTGGTGGTGGCGGCGTCCGGCGCGGCTCGCTTCGCATTCGTCGGCAGCGACGTGCGCACGCTTCCCCTCCCTCGACACGCACCCACGGCGTCTCGGAGCGCCAGGGGATGCACGCGCCTCGGTCAGCTGTCGCAATGACGACCGACGGCAGTAGGTGGCAGGTGGGCGGCGGCGGCGTTCGTGGCCTCCGGCCCTTGCCATAGCTGGCTGGCGCCCGAAGCGCGCACCCCCACCTGCCACCTTCGTTGACAGCTGGCCTTCTCCCTCCCTCGCCCTCAGCGTCGCGGCAACCCGACGCTGCTAGGCGTCGTCGGTAGCGGCGGCGGCGGCCGGGGCCCCGGGAGCAAGGATGCGGGACGCGGCGCTCGGTGAGAGAGAGAAGGTGGAGGTGGAGAAGGAGCAGGCAGCTGTCACGAGACGGTGACGGCGACAGGCGAAGCTTATTGCTTCACGCACCTCGCGGTGCTTCCCCCAGCTCCCACTGACATGGCGGGCGCGGATACCGCAGGGTCGACCTGCAGTGAGAAACACAGGAGAGAAATGGTTACTTCAACGGTAAATCTTAAAGAAAAGAGGATATATAGAGAGAGAGGTGTGTGCTCTTCTTCGGCTTTGCGCGATATCGTATTTCCTTCCATGGATTGGTCGTCAAAACCTTTGGAAAACTAGCCTAGTGCGAGCATTGCAACAAAAAATAAATTAAAATTTTAATTTATTAAATTAAGTACTTATTTAGTTTAAATAATACTATGATTTTTGTGAAACAAATAGGTGATTTTAAAATTTGGAAAAAGTTAATAGTAAAATAAAAAATGACTTGTTGAAAGATGATGTAATAGTATAGATTGAGAGACACAACTGTTAATGATAAGGGTAGTGTAGAAATAAACATCACCACGACTATTAACATTTTAACATTTTAAGTAGTATAAATACCTAAACAAACACTTCAGGAAGTCCTGTACGTTGATTTCAAAAATTTCCTCAATCAGTATTGCTGATATGACTTTTCTAAATGATATTCTAATTTTAATATTTAATTTATACATATGAGCCCTTGTCCATTGTCTACAACTACAATATCCGTCCAAAATCTGTACTCTCTTCGTCCCAAAATAAGTTAACCTTAAACAGATATATATCAAATTCATAATATTAGGATATGTCATATCCTGTATTAGGTTAACTTATTTTGAGATGGAAGAAGTAGCATGTATCTCATTCATAGACAAATGTTCCTCGCAATTGTACGTGTGCATGAATATTTATTGTATTATATATGTAGCATTAATTGTTCTACATCATCTTACATATATAGCCGCTAAATACTAACTAGTAGTTCCTCCATATCAAAATATAAGACATAACCTATTTTTCTCATGTCTTATTATAATATAAGACGTGCATGCATGCATGCATACATTACATGACCTAGCACTTCTTGGTCTTTTAAATTTGATTTGTTTTTAAATCCTCCATCATTAAGCCCCTCAATCACATTGCTTGTATGTATGGATATGATTTACTTAATGAGTGATTAAATTTTTTTTAGTTTTGTGTTTGGAGTGGTTGAGCCTTATATTTTTTAAGATGGAGGGAGTACTTGCTATATAATTTACACTTTGCAACTTTTCCTCCAATGCACCCAGGCCATTTGTTCAGTGTTGTACAACCTGCGTGCAGGTTCTGAGATTCGCGAAGGAAATTAGAAGTAAATTGGAGGAGTATATATGGTGCTACAGTACAGCGAGGTACTGTAGCATTCATATATGTGTGTGGACTGTGGCATGCAGTATGCTTGTGTGTTGACTTGTGATGGACTTGGTGGTGTCAGCCTGCACGGAGGAGGAGGAGCAGTACCTGGCCGTGGAGATCGAGCTGGACACAGGGGACCCACGTAGGTTGGAGATCAAGCGCAATCCGACATGGCAGTGCAGCGGTTTGACCGGCGGCGTCACGACGGTCTGATCAGTGCCACTTCATCAGGTTAAAGGGTAACTTTTATTTCCGTTAAAAATTTTGGCTTTTGGTTTTTGTTTTTTCCTACCATTCACCCCCTCTAGTAGGTTTGTTTGGTCTTGTTCGTCCTACAAGTGATATCGGAGCCACGTTTTTCTATTTGATTTTTACCGATCTTTCGATCTGTTGCCATGGCTGAAAAGTTTACAAACAAACCTCATGTCTTCGATGGAGTTGATTTTGATTTTTTAAAAAAAATATAAAATCTTATATTACATCTCAAAGTTATCATATTTGGTTAAAAGCTGCTGAACCTTATGAGATTCCTGCTCATATTGATACCCCCGCTCATGCGTCTGACAGACTATATGGAGTTTCTGCTACGTATTGACACAGACGTATATATATAGTCTGCTCGTTTTGACACAGACTATATATATACATTATGGTGTTTCTGCTAGGTCCGCTCGTATTGACACAGATCGCGTCTGACAGACTATATATACATCAGAATCAGATAAGCAACTACTCCAGGTAAGTACACCACAAACACCCAAAAACCACCATATCGGGCGCAGTACAACAGAGAGACCCAAAACCACCATATAAGTCTCATCAAGTCCTGATCTTGAGATTGGGGTCGAATGCTTTCGTGTAGCTCGTAAGGCCTGGACACAGGCAAAAACAAAAACAAAAAGAAATTAGTAACATATAACCGTTAGTTCTTTTTTATTAAAAAGGCAGTACTCCTAACTTGTACTCTTCACTACTTTGGCTTAAATTGTTGTACAGCTTTATAACTTACTTCTAACAAGTGGTGACTCTCCTATCCAGTTAAGCTTGCGGATGTCTTCAATTAGCTTTATCATGTAACCAGGCTTGGAGTCCAATACAAACTTCTCCAAGGGGGCTTTGGCCACGCCAATTTTCTCCTAAAACAAAGAATGCAGTATACTTAAAATAGAGCAAACAATAATCTGTTCAAGCCAGTTTGCTACCAAGACAACGTGGGTAGCTTAAACATGACAAAAAATTATCTCACCTTTGGCCCAGTGTAATTTTGGTAAGGATCATTTTGGTGAGCGACAATCTTATCTCTTAGAAGCATGACGGAGCTCAACAAATTTTTAGCTTCGTTGTAGTTAACTCCGAGCTTGGTGATACAATCCTGTAGACCCAGTGGAGGTAGTTTGGAGAGTGTTGACTTTCTTCCTCCTGTTTTGTCATTCTCTAAGCACCAAACTATCTCTCTAACAAAACGCATTTTGATTTTCGAGCCCCATAGTGCAGGTTCCCAGAGAATGTCTTCAAATCTGTACGATACATGTGTAAAGACAAAATAAATATGAGCAATATTGAGTGCTATATATATTTTATTGGTAAATTACTTAGGAAACTCTAGTAGACGTACTTGGTCCAATGTAATTAACAGCTTCAGGCCAGTGGCCTAGTGCTACAGACCCAACCAAATATTGAACATTGGATAGTAGGACTAGTGTCTATATACACAGCGGATGCTCCATAGCTTTAGCTACCTACTGGAATTCTCGGGTATTAACAAAGGGGAAAGGTCCATTTTACTGTCTTGAATTATTTTACCGGAGCACTTACCCCCTAATTTATTTTTCAGCATATTTTATATCCAAACTATTGAAAACAGTTCACTTTGCTCCCTAACAGTATTTCTCTTTTTTGTTTTCCTGTATGCAAGTTATATTTTACACTAAAACTTTATAGGATGATCGTCTCAGCACTTTTTAAAGTTTTTTTTATCATTGTATGTTGGTTAGAAGAATCTAAGACTGATTTAAACATAGAGATTCTAAAGTCCAAGCAAACAATCATGAAAATATTTTCCAACTTTGATATAATTCCTAACCACGCTCCCCCTCCCATACAACATTTGATTCAAGCTACTTGCAGCAACTGTAAGAAATTTGCAGTTATTTTTCTAATAACAAATATATTACTCCAGTTCAGATGAGTTAGTTGGCAGGCTTCCTTGCAATGAGTCGTTAAAAAGGTAACAACTAACTTACCTTACGGTTTCCTTTTTCAGGACATCTACAAGATGTGTCAGTTCTGTATTAGGCTTATGGCCGGCCATGATAGTTGAAATGTATTTTCCCAGGCAATTCCAGTTGTGGCTCTTGAGTTCTTCGACTGAAAAGTCTAAATATTCAGAAATACCAAAACTGAAGTTAGAAGCTATTTGGATATTTGGTCTGGAAAGAAAAGAACAATAGCTAATATTTTTTTCAAGAAGTGTACAGTTATCCTACTGCTAAGAAAATAAATCAAATTTTCATAGAAAAGAACAATAAAGCAAATTAATAATTAATATATTATAATCATACTCCCTCTATCCCATTTTGATTACCCCCTAAGATTTTTAAGGTCTTTGCAAAATGATCATTATCTAACAAGTGTCTATTCGTTTTTTTGTGTAAAGAGTAAATGTGCATCATTGAATGCACTGCATGTAACCAACCAAGATTAATTTCTATTGGTGCAATGTCATGTGATATTTAAAATGTGACACAATCCACAGAACACGAAGTGATGAAGCACATTAACCGATGAGAATTAATTTCAGCATTCTAAAGGTTTTGTTGTTCTTGGTCACTGCACTCTTTGCTTTGCTTAGGTGATGATCAAAGTGGGATGGAGGGAGTACTACACTAGGGAGGAATTACAAATAAAGCCTAGCTACCTTTATTTAAAGGTGGGCAATTTCAGGAATTTAGTTCTAGAGGTTTTTTTTATTGGCAAGCACAAAATGACTCGAGTAGTTATTTTCCTAATTTCATGAGAACATATGAATATCATAGAGGTAAATATAGCACTTAATACTAAATTAAAAGATAACTTACTCTTTTTCATTGTTTTTGGCCAATGGTTAGTTGTGGATATATCTCCAAGAAAAATCTTGTATTCTCCTGTTGGAATCTTCTCATATAAAATTCTGTGAGAGCCAAGTTGTAGTGGCAACATTGCAAGTGGTGGTGTAGCACTTCCACTAGAACTAGTGCCTGCCTGAGGATACCGCTCGTTCACATAGTGAACCGAGCTCACAATATCTCTCTAAAAGTAACAAAAAAAAAGCTCACAATATTTCAATTTTGCCCAATGAGCTAGTCAATGGCAATTTTTTTCAAAACTAGACCAAGCTCAATGTCACAGAATAAATATTCTCTATATAAAAGCATGTGAAGATTAATAAATTAAATCATAATGACATGACATGAATAATTGAGAATTTGTTTATCAAGGTTAGCCGTTATTGTACCTGATTACTTGCATGCCACTTGGAGAAAATCCTTTGAGCCAGGAATCATTATTCGCATCGATCTCCATAGTGAACAACTCACGTGTTGGAAGGTTACCTAGTGTTCCATCAAGACGTGGAAATGCAATAAATCCTTTGTTATCATTATCCTCCCAAAATACATAAGGCTTAAGGATGTTCGCGTGTTCACAAAGGATCAAGAAGTTAAAAGTGTCATATGCATCTTGAAGTGGCTTTCTTCGAAGGACAACATATTGCTTAATGCTTTGGTCTGTCGCAGCTTTAGGATATAGGAGATCATAAACTGAAGCATAATAGAATGGGTAATTGAATTTTGTTGTCCCTGGAACAGGATCCCTATAACAGATTAGCTTCACATTGTTGTTAACGATCTCCTCCTGCAAACACATGTAATTTGGAATTAGATCCAATAATTTTATTTTAATATTTTTTAAATAAATGTAAAAGAATACTAATAGTTGGTATGAGAAATTGATTACCATCTCCTTTGAAATATTGCTTACTTCAACTGGATACCTGAAAGACAGAAAAACGTTTAGAATACAGTGTTAATTGGATCCATGTCATTACAAATGTGTCATTTTAGATAAATGTCATTACTATTCATCTACTCGTATTCATGTCATCCGAATACGCATAAAATTAGAACCATGTCATCGCCGTCACGTTTTACGTCATCATATAGACCAAAATACCCCTAAATGTGGGACCCACAAGTCAGTTCCATCTTCCTTCATCCTCTCCTCTTCTCTCTTCCCCATCTCTCTGCACCTCATTGAGCCAGATGCGGCGGGCTGCGAGGATCCGTCACCATCCTCCGCCACCATCTCCTTACCTTCCTCTACGAGTGACGGGGTGGCGCTTGAGGCGGTGCTTTTCAAGGAGGAACGCCTCAGCCTCACCCTGGAGCGTACGTCATCATATGGTCAAATGTAACAAAAAAAAAGTTCAAATTCCAAATTTTGTTTGACAATGTCAATCAGTATTCTGATGTATTTCTGAAATTTTGGTCTCTCAATGCTTTTTTGCTATACCAAAGGTTTGAACCCAGAGTAGTAACAACAGATAAAAGATGGGAACGACAAATCCATCACTGGCTAGAGACTATAGCCAGTGACTACTGAGCTGCTGGGATTATAGAAGAGCTAGAAAAAAGAGAGAAACCTTAACCTTAATTTTGTTTGTCGATCGGTACCATGTTAGTCCATGGTGGGCATTATTTTTTTTTAGTTGTTAGTCTATGGTGGCATTATAACTTTTTTAGGAAACTATGGGCATTACATTGCAATGGATCAATAGTAATTGACCAATCACCAAAGTATATATGGTAGTGCATAGCAGGTAAATATTCGTAAGGCCTCTATAGTAGAAGATAAATGCACAGGTAGCTACCAGAGATGAAAAAACAAATACAATCAACGAAAAATTGAGATCTATTGGAGGCACTAACCTTTCGTTATCTAAAACCTCAGACATGAAAGTCACAGTAGTTTTGCTTTCAAAGAAGAGCCGTCTTCAAACGAGCTTCTGTCCTCAATCAGACCTGCTTCATCCAACATATAATTACTTGGAGAGGACTAATTAATGATGATTCGTAAGCAATTAACTACATCAATTACTCATCACTAACTAATTCATGTTTAGTGCTGGCTAAAATGAATTTCAAGGTGAGTTTAGTGCTCAGAAGTAGGCGAGGCTGCAGTTTGTGTGTGGGCTGTTTTGCTTCGCCTGATGGGTGATGGTCATCCACCAATCTCTATGCGGCACTGCATTGACAGGGTGAGCGCGCGCATGAGGACGCGGCGTGGCCGTAGCGCACAGCTTCACGACACGCATGAAGAAGCTGCGCGAAATGGCCAGCGATGAGACACGCGCGGCGGCGCATACCGTGTCGTGCGCCGCCGTCCGGGCGGCAGGCGGACGAGCGGCGTGCGTGGACGGTGGACCTAGTTAGATGCGGAACAAATTAGTGCATACCTTAGGATCAGACCAACGGCAGAATCTAGGCTCTCGGGGCAAGCGCGCGGTGGCGTGTGCTGGAGCAGCAGTCGACGCGGCGGGCGCAGGTTCCCCTCCCTCGACTTGACGCGCTTCGACCCCGACTCCCTCACCGGCGCCTCACGCAGAGGGAGCAACAGGTGGCCGTGTTGATGCAAAAAAAAACACACACTGGCCTGGGAGATCTGCTTAACTCCAGTGCAGGTCCAAAGATTTCTTTCGGGTTCTAGGCGTGCCAATTGGTTTGATCCTGCAACCAATAAGAAACAAAGAAAGAAAACGCAGTTAAATCCACCAATGATAGCCGATCGGCTGGCTTGCCGATGACATATCATTGAGGATTGAGCCGATGCAAGATGCATTAAATCGGCTATAACAGATAAAGCAAGATAAAGCTAAATCTACTCAATCGGCTGTAGATATCAACAAAATATAATCTAAGTCTCAGAATATATTTAAACCAAGTGATTGGGATAGATCGGACAGGGCACCGAGACAGTATAAATCACTTATGTCTAAATATATTATAAAGCATAGATTATACATATTCATGGCATAGCCGATTAGGTAAATCTAACATGTATCGGCTAGTACTCCGATACTACTTTATACAGAGATATTATCATGAACAAAATATATTAAACAACTTGTCAAACTAATGTTAAGATGATCCTAACCAGATTTGACAACAAGCTCAATATATTTTACTAAGTTAATATCTCGATATAAAGGGCAGATTTAATATATCAAGATAACAAAATAATTAAACCAGATAAGATTGGCTGAAACCCCGACGCTATCTCTATTAGTAATCATAGATAGGCTAGAGATTAAGCTTCTAAACATGATTTAGTAGGTCAAACCTAACTGATGCAGCACCAAATATGTAAAGAAACATAATGTCTAGATGGTCAAGTCGATGAAAACCTTTTCGAGATGGTAGATATATTATATAATCTAGATCAATAACAATATATAATCCTATCGGTTGTTTTTCTGTGAAACAGACGTCAACCGATCTAAGTTATATATTGATATCAATTCAAATTATACAATATATATGATAACTCGACGATTCACACAAATAGGATCAGAGTGTCATAAAGATGGAAGCACTAATCCCGAGAGCGCAAGCCGGCATAACAAGTTTTACCTCTTGTCGGAGATCGAAGCCGATGCAGCCCAACTCGAAAGCAAGAACTCGTCGAAAACAGTGAAAGAGGAAAAGGTGGCGATGCGCCGAAATTGTTGTATTTATTGATCGATCCTTTCTTTACACGAACCTGGGTTTAATTTATACCCAGAATTACACAATATGTCCTTGTCGGACACGACTCTTATCTCTATTACAACTCATATTGAAGATAATTCCCTAATACAAACTCTGACCGACAATATCTATTAGGAAACTAACATTATATCCTAATTAATAGATACAATTCCCTTCTTCGGACCCAATCCGTACGTGGGAATCCTTATGAAGCTCATCATCCGAACCCGACAAAGACTCTGTTATCTTCTCGTCGGAATCGGCTACATCGGCTAACCTTGTCTGACTCTGTCTCAGCCGATGGATATGATAGCCGACTCGGTCATCAGCCGATACACACCGTAGCCGATTCGGTCACCAACCGATTCTTGCTCTGTTTTGGTAACCGCCAGCTTCCTCCAAATCCGCTTCTATTCCATCTTCGAATCCAATACTTGATTTACCAAATTTGGTCGTTAACACATGCCCCCCAAGTCCGCGATATTTGGAATGTTGCGGATTTGCTCAAACCTCCTCCGAATCGATCTAGGGTTTTGTTTCCATTTCAACCGTTAGCTCGCATCTTTTAAATAGCAACCACTTCTTGAAGTTTTTCACGCCGTTACTCCCGTCTTCACCGCTTCAGCCATAATCGCCTTCAATTCTTGCAATAGTTTCATTGGATTCTCCGGCGACCAAACAGGCGATTCCCCCGTCAGCAGCAACTCCATCTCCGCCGATGTCGACTTCCACTGCTCCTTCAAGTGCTCCGGTCATTGAGTTCCCTGAGGTAACCCCATCAGCCGAATCCCATCTCTTATTATAGATCAAATTTCTTTTGCGATTTATTCCTTCTTTCCTTTCTTTCCTGTAGCATCTTTCCCATCAAGTCGCAATCCCAAGCTTGGCTCATCCCAACCAATACTTCTTAGGCCCAATCGGCAACAGAGACCCTATTGATTTCATCAATGCTGATACAAACAGGATACCCTTTAAATTAACCAATCCTAGTTTGGACCATTGGAGCAACACTTTTAAGTCCTGGCCATCGGCTGTCAAGACTTGGTCTGAATGGTACAAGAGGATGTCGGCTAGCAAACAAACTCACTGGGAAGAAATCGGCATTGCTCAGTGCCTAGCCCTAACCATAGCCGATTTAGCCAAAGACGAACCCATGCTATCGGCTGCCAGCTACTTCTGGTCCAACACCTTGAATGCCTTCCTCTTCAATCAAGGACCAATGACTCCAACTCTTTTGGACATCACCATGATAACCGGGCTGGACATCACCTCATCGGCTAATCCTATCAGCGTAAACAGCAAAAATCAGTTCACTTTCAAAACCAGAAGCATTGGAGGCTGGAGCGGACTCATTTCTCTAAACATGGGATCTGGCCCTGTCACCCCTAAAGAGCATACAGCCTTTCTCTTGATGTGGCTGGAAAAATTATTGTTTTGTGGTTCAAGCTGCGGTCCAACCACCAACTGGCAACATATAGCCGAAGCTCTAGTCAACAAAAAGCAATTCCCACTAGGCAAATACCTCCTGGGTTAGTTATATCAGATTTTGAGCAATGCATCGGCTAAGCTTGCTACCAACTCAGTAATCGGCACAGGTGGACCTTGGTGGCTATTGCAGTTATGGCTTAATCTTCATACAATCAAAATTGCCAAGAGATCAGCATTGCCTGAAGCTGATTTTCCATTAGTTGAGCCGACCAAGGATGATGAAGGAGATGAAGTCACAACCAGAAGATGTATGTCCTTTCGAGAGGCAGCATCCACATATCCTGGATCAGAACTTTCGGCTGAACCCTTTGTCAATTGGTTTGGCAACTTCTATGATGGATTTCCAAAAGATTCTAGAAATTGGTTTGCATATGAATTCTCTGCAGATTTTGAATTGCCAGCCGATTTCAGATTTGATGAAATAAACTCTGAAAAATTTGAGAAATCCAGAGAAGTCTTTACAACGGCTATCACTCCCTGTATTCTTCCTGTCGGCATCCATCAAGGCAGGAATATCCAGATATCCTATGAATTTTATCACCCTGTGAGTGCTGCCAGACAAATGGGAATGGGGCAAATGCCAATCGGTTTGTACTTCTCAGGAAAAATCCAAACCAGAGGAGAAATCTCATCGGCTCTGATGATGGACAGATTATTAAGCATAGAAGGACCTCCCCTTGGAAGTTTGGAAAACATTGAATTGGCTATGCTAAGGAGTTCCACTTTTGATCAATGGTGGATTGAATGGAAAAAACATCTTTTTCACCAATCGGCTTCCATGTATCTGACTGACATCATTCCAGACATGGTTCCACAGGTAAACATACTTCTTTTTTCAATATCCTTATCGATAGCCGATTGTCTTTAGAAAATAACTTAACTCCTTTTCTTCTTTTGTTTGCAGACCACAGAGTCTTCTCCTCCTCATGTCAGCAGAAACGGAGTCAATATCAACTATGCTGCTGGAATTCTCCCCAACGGTGGTGGATTGGCTCCTTCAACCATCGGCTATAATGCCCCCAAGACATCTTCCCTGCTCCATGGACAAACACGTGAGCCGATTCCCTCTGAAGTTAGCAAGAGGAAAAGAACCAGATCATCGGCTATCGCTCCGTCAGCTGCAAAGAAGAAAGCCACCAAAAAGCAGAAAAGCATAAGAGCCAATGACCCAGACGAGGAAGATATAGAAAAAGCTATTGATGAAGCAGCTGCCGAGCTGAGTGAAACAGTAGAAGAAACCCCAACAATCAACATCCCTATTCCTCAGCAAACTCCACCAACTCCGATCCACAAGACATATCAACCTCGGGTATATACTTTGCAATCTTAATCCTCTCATAATTCTCTTTGCCGATCTCAGCGTTAACTCTTCTTTTGTAGAAAAAGAAATCGGCTGCCAAGAAGAAACCTGCACCGCCTCCATCGGTAACACGTCCTTCAAAACTTTGTTTAAATCTCATTTCATCAAGTATTAACTCATTTTATATTTCAGCCGATCCGCTCTCCAACACCTATCCATCATGATTCAAGTGAACATACTCCATTGGCTAGAGACAGCCACCACATTGAAGACCAGCCGATTCCTCCTATTCCTGTAAGTATTTGTATCAAAAATATAAATCGGCCATTAATATTCTATTGACTAACAATCCTGTCTCTTTCAGGCCTTAGCCGACATGTTCTCCTTTGACATTAGGCAATTCATGGATGAAGAGGTAGAAACATCCAGCAAGGCTATTGCTCCTATAGCCGATGACTTAAAAGCTACCCTTAAGGATATTGCTCATCGGCTTGAAGGTTCCCTTGATGCTTTGGTTGTCAACTGTGGATCAATTAAAGCAAGATTTGAAGACATTCAAGATCAGATCCCAGACGATGCAGCCGAAATCATCTCTCCACCAGTTTTCCTTGAACAATATCGTCCCAAGCTGGAAAGATCAAGACAGAGGATAGCCGATAGGCGAGAGCGAAAAGATCTTGAGACAACCATCCATGCCAATCGGCAATCCATAAACGAGAAAAAAGCCAAACTTGATCAGATGATCTCTGGGCCAAGTTCTATCCAAAGCAATATAGATTGGCTAAAGAATAAGAAGATTGAACTACTGGCTGAATTAGAAGCCTGCAACGCTGAGTTATCACTGGAAGAACAGAAGCTTGCCGATTTACCAAGAGCCATTGAAGAACAAAAATCCAAGCTGAAATCCTCGATCAGACACTTAGCCGATCTAAACAAATCCATGAAAGTCATCCCAGGAANTCTCACCTTTGGCCCAGTGTAATTTTGGTCAGGATCATTTTGGTGAGCGACAATCTTATCTCTTAGAAGCATGACGGAGCACAACAAATTTTTAGCTTCGTTGTAGTTAACTCCGAGCTTGGTGATACAATCCTGTAGACCCAGTGGAGGTAGTTTGGAGAGTGTTGACTTTCTTCCTCCTGTTTTGTCATTCTCTAAGCACCAAACTATCTCTCTAACAAAACGCATTTTGATTTTCGAGCCCCATAGTGCAGGTTCCCAGAGAATGTCTTCAAATCTGTACGAAACATGTGTAAAGACAAAATAAATATGAGCAATATTGAGTGCTATATATATTTTATTGGTAAATTACTTAGGAAACTCTAGTAGACGTACTTGGTCCAATGTAAATAACAGCTTCAGGCCAGTGGCCCAGTGCTACAGACCCAACCAAATATTGAGCATTGGACAGTAGGACTAGTGTCTATATACACAGCGGATGCTTCATAGCTTTAGCTACCTACTGGAATTCTCAGGTATTAACAAAGGGGAAAAGTCCATTTTACTGTCTTGAATTATTATACCGGAGCACTTACCCCCTAATTTATTTTTTAGCATATTTTATATCCAAACTATTGAAAACAGCTCACTTTGCTCCCTAACAGTATTTCTCTTTTTTGTTTTCCTGTATGTAAGTTATATTTTCCACTAAAACTTTATAGGTTGATCGTCTCAGCACTTTTTAAAGTATTTTTTATCATTGTATGTTGGTTAGAAGAATCTAAGACTGATTTAAACATCGAGATTCTAAAGTCCAAGCAAACAATCATGAAAATATTTTCCAACTTTGATATAATTCCTAACCACGCTCCCCCTCCCATACAACATTTGATTCAAGCTACTTGCAGCAACTGTAAAATATTTGCAGTTATTTTTCTAATAACAAATATATTACTCCAGTTCAGATGAGTTAGTTGGCAGGCTTCCTTGCAATGAGTCGTTAAAAAGGTAACAACTAACTTACCTTACGGTTTCCTTTTTCAGGACATCTACAAGATGTGTCAGTTCTGTATTAGGCTTATGGCCGGCCATGATAGTTGAAATGTATTTTCCCAGGCAATTCCAGTTGTGGCTCTTGAGTTCTTCGACTGAAAAGTCTAAATATTCAGAAATACCAAAACTGAAGTTAGAAGCTATTTGGATATTTGGTCTGGAAAGAAAAGAACAATAGCTAATATTTTTTTCAAGAAGTGTACAGTTATCCTACTGCTAAGAAAATAAATCAAATTTTCATAGAAAAGAACAATAAAGCAAATTAATAATTAATATATTATAATCATACTCCCTCTATCCCATTTTGATTACCCCCTAAGATTTTTAAGGTCTTTGCAAAATGATCATTATCTAACAAGTGTCTATTCGTTTATTTGTGTAAAGAGTAAATGTGCATCATTGAATGCACTGCATGTAACCAACCAAGATTAATTTCTATTGGTGCAATGTCATGTGATATTTAAAATGTGACACAATCCACAGAACACGAAGTGATGAAGCACATTAACCGATGAGAATTAATTTCAGCATTCTAAAGGTTTTGTTGTTCTTGGTCACTGCACTCTTTGCTTTGCTTAGGTGATGATCAAAGTGGGATGGAGGGAGTACTACACTAGGGAGGAATTACAAATAAAGCCTAGCTACCTTTATTTAAAGGTGGGCAATTTCAGGAATTTAGTTCTAGAGGTTTTTTTTATTGGCAAGCACAAAATGACTCGAGTAGTTATTTTCCTAATTTCATGAGAACATATGAATATCATAGAGGTAAATATAGCACTTAATACTAAATTAAAAGATAACTTACTCTTTTTCATTGTTTTTGGCCAATGGTTAGTTGTGGATATATCTCCAAGAAAAATCTTGTATTCTCCTGTTGGAATCTTCTCATATAAAATTCTGTGAGAGCCAAGTTGTAGTGGCAACATTGCAAGTGGTGGTGTAGCACTTCCACTAGAACTAGTGCCTGCCTGAGGATACCGCTCGTTCACATAGTGAACCGAGCTCACAATATCTCTCTAAAAGTAACAAAAAAAAAGCTCACAATATTTCAATTTTGCCCAATGAGCTAGTCAATGGCAATTTTTTTCAAAACTAGACCAAGCTCAATGTCACAGAATAGATATTCTCTATATAAAAGCATGTGAAGATTAATAAATTAAATCATAACGACATGACATGAATAATTGAGAATTTGTTTAGCAAGGTTAGCCGTTATTGTACCTGATTACTTGCATGCCACTTGGAGAAAATCCTTTGAGCCAGGAATCATTATTCGCATCGATCTCCATAGTGAACAACTCATGTGTTGGAAGGTTACCTAGTGTGCCATCAAGACGTGGAAATGCAATAAATCCTTTGTTATCATTATCCTCCCAAAATCCATAAGGCTTAAAGATGTTCGCGTGTTCACAAAGGCTCAAGAAGTTAAAATTGTCATATGCATCTTGAAGTGGCTTTCTTCGAAGGACAACATATTGCTTAATGCTTTGGTCTGTCGCAGTTTTAGGATATAGGAGGTCATAAACTGAAGCATAATAGAATGGGTAATTGAATTTTGTTGTCCCTGGAACAGGATCCCTATAACAGATTAGCTTCACATTGTTGTTAACGATCTCCTCCTGCAAACACATGTAATTTGGAATTAGATCCAATAATTTTATTTTAATATTTTTTAAATAAATGTAAAAGAATACTAATAGTTGGTATGAGAAATTGATTACCGTCTCCTTTGAAACATTGCTTACTTCAACTGGATACCTGAAACTTTCAGAAAAACGTTTAGAATACAGTGTTAATTGGATCCATGTCATTACAAATGTGTCATTTTAGATAAATGTCATTACTATTCATCTACTCGTATTCATGTCATCCGAATACGCATAAAATTAGAACTATGCCATCGTCGTCACGTTTTACGTCATCATATAGACCAAAATACCCCTAAATGTGGGACCCACATGTCAGTTACATCTTCCTTCATCCTCTCCTCTTCTCTCTTCCCCATCTCTCTCCACCTCATTGAGCCAGATGCGGCGGGCTGCGAGGATCCGTCAGCATCCTCCGCCACCATCTCCTTACCTTCCTGTACGAGTGACGGGGTGGCGCTCGAGGCGGCGCTTTTCAAGGAGGAACGCCTCAGCCTCACCCTCGAGCGTACGTCATCATATAGTCAAATGTAACCAAAAAAAAGTTCAAATTCCAAATTTTGTTTGACAATGTCAATCAGTATTCTGATGTATTTCTGAAATTTTGGTCTCTCAATGTTTTTTTGCTATACCAAAGGTTTGAACCCCGAGTAGTAACAACAGATAAAAGATGGGAACGACAAAACCATCACTGGCTAGAGACTATAGCCAGTGACTACTGAGCTGCTGGGATTATAGAAGAGCTAGAAAAAAGAGAGAAACCTTAACCTTAATTTTGTTTGTCGATCGGTACCATGTTAGTCCATGGTGGGCATTATTTTTTTTTAGTTGTTAGTCTATGGTGGCATTATAACTTTTTTAGGAAACTATGGGCATTACATTGCAATGGATCAATAGTAATTGACCAATCACCAAAGTATATACGGTAGTGCATAGCAGGTAAATATTCGTAAGGCCTCTATAGTAGAAGATAAATGCACAAGTAGCTACCAGAGATGAAAAAACAAATACAATCAATGAAAAATTGAGATCTATTGGAGGCACTAACCTTTCGTTATCTAAAACCTCAGACATGAAAGTCACAGTAGTTTTGCTTTCAAAGAAGAGCCGTCTTCCAACGAGCTTCTGTCCTCAATCAGACCTGCTTCATCCAACATATAATTACTTGGAGAGGACTAATTAATGATGATTTGTAAGCAATTAACTACATTAATTACTCATCACTAACTAATTCATGTTTAGTGCTGGCTAAAATGAATTTCAAGGTGAGTTTAGTGCTCAGAAGTAGGCGAGGCTGCAGTTTGTGTGTGGGCTGTTTTGCTTCGCCTGATGGGCGATGGCCATCCACCAATCTCTATGCGGCACTGCATTGACAGGGTGAGCGCGCGCATGAGGACGCGGCGCGGCCGTAGCGCACAGCTTCACGACACGCATGAAGAAGCTGCGCGAAATGGCCGGCGGCGAGACACGCGCGGCGGCGCATATCGTGTCGTGCGCCGCCGTCCGGGCGGCAGGCGGACGAGCGGCGTGCGTGGACGGTGGACCTAGCTAGATGCGGAACAAATTAGTGCATACCTTGGGATCAGACCAACGGCAGAATCTAGGCTCTCGGGGCAAGCGCGCGGTGGCGTGTGCTGGAGCAGCAGTCGACGCGGCGGGCGCAGGTTCTCCTCCCTCGACTTGACGCGCTTCGACCCCGACTCCCTCACCGGCGCCTCACGCAGAGGGAGCAACAGGTGGCCGGTACGTTTCAGCGGCCTCCCTGGCTGGGGCTTCCTCCGCGGAGCGCACCAGCGAGCGACGCGGGTCTCGACTTACTTCGGCGGCGGCGACGCGGCGTACGCCTGGAGAACCGTGCTTGTCCGCCTCCACGGCGTCGTCGTCGCCAAGTAGCGGGTGGTGGTGGCGGCGTCCGGCACGACGCGCTCCACATTCATTGGCAGCGACGTGCGCATGCTTCCCCACCCTCGACGCGCACCCGCGGCGTCTCGGAGCGCCAGCGGATGCACGCGCCTCGGTCAGCTGCCGCAGTGATGACCGACGGCAGCAGGTGGCATGCGGGCGGCGGCGGCGCTCGCGGCCTCCGGCCCTTGCCATAGCTGGCTAGCGCCCGAAGCGCGCACCCCCGCCTGCCACCTTCATTGACGGCCGGCCTTCTCTCTCCCTCGCCCTCAGCGCCGCGGCAACCCAAAGCTGCTAGGCGTCGTCGGTGGCGGCAGCCGGGGACCCGGGAGCAAGGATGCGGGACGCGGCGCTCGGTGAGAGAGAGAAGGTGGAGGTGAAGAAGGAGCAGGCAGCTGTCACGTGACGGTGACGGCGACAGGCGAAGCTTATTGCTTCACGCACCTCGCGGTGCTTCCCCCAGCTCCCACTGACATGGCGGGCGCGGAAACCGCAGGGTCGACCTGCAGCGAGAAACACAGGAGAGAAATGGTTACTTCAACGGTAAATCTTAAAGAAAAGAGCATATATAGAGAGAGAGGTGTGTGCTCTTCTTCGGCTTTGCGCAATATCGTATTTCCTTCCATGGATTGGTCGTCAAAACCTTTGGAAAACTAGCCTAGTCCGGGCGTTGCAAGAAAAAATAAATTAAAATTTTAATTTATTAAATTAAGTACTTATTTAGTTTAAATAATACTATGATTTTTGTGAAACAAATAGGTGATTTTAAAATTTGGAAAAAGTTAATAGTAAAATAAAAAATGACTTGTTGAAAGATGATGTAATAGTATAGATTGAGAGACACAACTGTTAATGATAAAGGTAGTGTAGAAATAAACATCACGACTTTTAACATTTTAACATTCTAAGTAGTATAAATACATAAACAAACACTTCAGGAAGTACTATACGTTGACTTCAAAAACATCCTCAATCAGTATTGCTGATATGACTTTTGTAAATGATATTCTAATTTTAATATTTAATTTATACATATGAGCCCTTGTCCATTGTCTACAACTACAATATCCGTCCAAAATCTGTACTCTCTTCGTCCCAAAATAAGTTAACCTAAAACAGATATATATGAAATTCATAATATTAGGATATGTCATATTCTGTATTAGGTTAACTCATTTTGAGATGGAAGAAGTATCAGCTGAATGGGTAATTGAATTTTGTTGTCCCTGGAACAGGATCCCTATAACAGATTGTCTTCACATTGTTGTTAACGATCTCCTCCTGCAAACACATGTAATTTGGAATTAGATCCAATAATTTTATTTTAATATTTTTTAAATAAATTTAAAAGAATACTAATAGTTGGTATGAGAAATTGATTACCATCTCCTTTGAAATATTGCTTACTTCAACTGGATACCTGAAAGACAGAAAAACGTTTACAATACAGTGTTAATTGGATCCATGTCATTACAAATGTGTCATTTTAGATAAATGTCATTACTATTCATCTACTCATATTCGTGTCATCCGAATACGCATAAAATTAGAACCATGCCCTCGTCGTCACGTTTTACGTCATCATATAGACCAAAATACCCCTAAATGTGGGACCCACATGTCAGTTCCATCTTCCTTCATCCTCTCCTCTTCTCTCTTCCCCATCTCTCTCCACCTCATTGAGCCAGATGCGGCGGGCTGCGAGGATCCGTCACCATCCTCCGCCACCATCTCCTTACCTTCCTCTACGAGTGACGGGGTGGCGCTCGAGGCGGCGCTTTTCAAGGAGGAACGCCTCGGCCTCACCCTCGAGCGTACGTCATCATATAGTCAAATGTAACCAAAAAAAAGTTCAAATTCCAAATTTTTTTTGACAATGTCAATCAGTATTCTGATGTATTTCTGAAATTTTGGTCTCTCAATGCTTTTTTGCTATACCAAAGGTTTGAACCCAGAGTAGTAACAACAGATAAAAGATGGGAACGACAAAACCATCACTGGCTAGAGACTATAGCCAGTGACTACTGAGCTGCTGGGATTATAGAAGAGCTAGAAAAAAGAGAGAAACCTTAACCTTAATTTTGTTTGTCGATCGGTACCATGTTAGTCCATGGTGGGCATTATTTTTTTTTAGTTGTTAGTCTGTGGTGGCATTATAACTTTTTTAGGAAACTATGGGCATTACATTGCAATGGATCAATAGTAATTGACCAATCACCAAAGTATATATGGTAGTGCATAGCAGGTAAATATTCGTAAGGCCTCTATAGTAGAAGATAAATGCACAAGTAGCTACCAGAGATGAAAAAACAAATACAATCAATGAAAAATTGAGATCTATTGGAGGCACTAACCTTTCGTTATCTAAAACCTCAGACATGAAAGTCACAGTAGTTTTGCTTTCAAAGAAGAGCCGTCTTCCAACGAGCTTCTGTCCTCAATCAGACCTGCTTCATCCAACATATAATTACTTGGAGAGGACTAATTAATGATGATTTGTAAGCAATTAACTACATTAATTACTCATCACTAACTAATTCATGTTTAGTGCTGGCTAAAATGAATTTCAAGGTGAGTTTAGTGCTCAGAAGTAGGCGAGGCTGCAGTTTGTGTGTGGGCTGTTTTGCTTCGCCTGATGGGCGATGGCCATCCACCAATCTCTATGCGGCACTGCATTGACAGGGTGAGCGCGCGCATGAGGACGCGGCGCGGCCGTAGCGCACAGCTTCACGACACGCATGAAGAAGCTGCGCGAAATGGCCGGCGGCGAGACACGCGCGGCGGCGCATATCGTGTCGTGCGCCGCCGTCCGGGCGGCAGGCGGACGAGCGGCGTGCGTGGACGGTGGACCTAGCTAGATGCGGAACAAATTAGTGCATACCTTGGGATCAGACCAACGGCAGAATCTAGGCTCTCGGGGCAAGCGCGCGGTGGCGTGTGCTGGAGCAGCAGTCGACGCGGCGGGCGCAGGTTCTCCTCCCTCGACTTGACGCGCTTCGACCCCGACTCCCTCACCGGCGCCTCACGCAGAGGGAGCAACAGGTGGCCGGTACGTTTCAGCGGCCTCCCTGGCTGGGGCTTCCTCCGCGGAGCGCACCAGCGAGCGACGCGGGTCTCGACTTACTTCGGCGGCGGCGACGCGGCGTACGCCTGGAGAACCGTGCTTGTCCGCCTCCACGGCGTCGTCGTCGCCAAGTAGCGGGTGGTGGTGGCGGCGTCCGGCGCGGCGCGCTTCGCTTTCGTCGGCAGCGACGTGCGCACGCTTCCCCTCCCTCGATGCGCACCCGCGGCGTCTCGGAGCACCAGCGGATGCACGCGCCTCGGTCAGCTGCCGCAGTGACGACCGACGGCAGCAGGTGGCAGGCGGGCGGCGGCGGCGCTCGCGGCCTCCGGCCCTTGCCATAGCTGGCTAGCGCCCGAAGCGCGCACCCCCACCTGCCACCTTCGTTGACGGCCGGCCTTCTCCCTCCCTCGCCCTCAGCGCCGCGGCAACCCAAAGCTGCTAGGCGTCGTCGGTGGCGGCGGCGGCGGCGGCCGATGCCTCGGGAGCAAGGATGCGGGACGCGGCGCTCGGTGAGAGAGAGAAGGTGGAGGTGGAGAAGGAGCAGGCAGCTGTCACGAGACGGTGACAGCGACAGGCGATGCTTATTGCTTCACGCACCTCGCGGTGCTTCCCCCGGCTCCCACTGACATGGTGGGCCCGGAAACCGAAGGGTCGACCTGCAACGAGAAACACAGGAGAGAAATGGTTACTTCAACGGTAAATCTTAAAGAAAAGAGAATATATAGAGAGAGAGGTGTGTGCTCTTCTTCGGCTTTGCGCGATATCGTATTTCCTTCCATGGATTGGTCGTCAAAACCTTTGGAAAACTAGCCTAGTCCGGGCGTTGCAAGAAAAAATAAATTAAAATTTTAATTTATTAAATTAAGTACTTATTTAGTTTAAATAATACTATGATTTTTGTGAAACAAATAGGTGATTTTAAAATTTGAAAAAAGTTAATAGTAAAATAAAAAATGACTTGTTGAAAGATGATGTAATAGTATAGATTGAGAGACACAACTGTTAATGATAAAGGTAGTGTAGAAATAAACATCACGACTTTTAACATTTTAACATTCTAAGTAGTATAAATACATAAACAAACACTTCAGGAAGTACTATACGTTGACTTCAAAAACATCCTCAATCAGTATTGCTGATATGACTTCTGTAAATGATATTCTAATTTTAATATTTAATTTAGACATATGAGCCCTTGTCCATTGTCTACAACTACAATATCCGTCCAAAATCTGAACTCTCTTCGTCCCAAAATAAGTTAACCTAAAACAGATATATATGAAATTCATAATATTAGGATATGTCATATTCTGTATTAGGTTAACTCATTTTGAGATGGAAGAAGTATCAGCTGAATGGGTAATTGAATTTTGTTGTCCCTGGAACAGGATCCCTATAACAGATTGTCTTCACATTGTTGTTAACGATCTCCTCCTGCAAACACATGTAATTTGGAATTAGATCCAATAATTTTATTTTAATATTTTTTAAATAAATTTAAAAGAATACTAATAGTTGGTATGAGAAATTGATTACCATCTCCTTTGAAATATTGCTTACTTCAACTGGATACCTGAAAGACAGAAAAACGTTTAGAATACAGTGTTAATTGGATCCATGTCATTACAAATGTGTCATTTTAGATAAATGTCATTACTATTCATCTACTCGTATTCATGTCATCCGAATACGCATAAAATTAGAACCATGCCATCGTCGTCACGTTTTACGTCATCATATAGACCAAAATACCCCTAAATGTGGGACCCACATGTCAGTTCCATCTTCCTTCATCCTCTCCTCTTCTCTCTTCCCCATCTCTCTCCACCTCATTGAGCCAGATGCGGCGGGCTGCGAGGATCCGTCACCATCCTCCGCCACCATCTCCTTACCTTCCTCTACGAGTGACGGGGTGGCGCTCGAGGCGGCGCTTTTCAAGGAGGAACGCCTCAGCCTCACCCTCGAGCGTACGTCATCATATAGTCAAATGTAACAAAAAAAAGTTCAAATTCCAAATTTTGTTTGACAATGTCAATCAGTATTCTGATGTATTTCTGAAATTTTGGTCTCTCAATGTTTTTTTGCTATACCAAAGGTTTGAACCCAGAGTAGTAACAACAGATAAAAGATTGCAACGACAAAACCATCACTGGCTAGAGACTATAGCCAGTGACTACTGAGCTGCTGGGATTATAGAAGAGCTAGAAAAAAGAGAGAAACCTTAACCTTAATTTTGTTTGTGGACGGTGGACCTAGCTAGATGCGGAACAACTTAGTGCATACCTTGGGATCAGACCAACGGCAGAATCTAGGCTCTCGGGGCAAGCGCGTGGTGGCGTTTGCTGGAGCAGCAGTCGACGCGGCGGGCGCAGGTTCTCCTCCCTCGACTTGACGCGCTTTGACCCCGACTCCCTCACCGGCGCCTCACGCAGAGGGAGCAGCAGGTGGCCGGTACGTTTCGGCGGCCTCCCTGGCTGGGGCTTCCTCCGCGGAGCGCACCAGCGAGCGACGCGGGTCTCGACTTCATTCGGCGGCGGCGACGCGGCGTACGCCTGGAGAACCGTGCTTGCCCGCCTCCACGGCGTCGTCGTCGCCAAGTAGCGGGTGGTGGTGGCGGCGTCCGGCGCGGCGCGCTTCGCATTCGTCGGCAGCGACGTGCGCACGCTTCCCCTCCCTCGACGCGCACCCGCGGCGTCTCGGAGCGCCAGCGGATGCACGCGCCTCGGTCAGCTGCCGCAGTGACGACCGACGGCAGCAAGTGGCAGGCGGGCGGCGGCGGCGCTCGCGGCCTCCGGCCCTTGCCATAGCTGGCTAGCGCCCGAAGCGCGCACCCCCACTTGCCACCTTCGTTGACGGCCGGCCTTCTCCCTCCCTCGCCCTCAGCGCCGCGGCAACCCGAAGCTGCTAGGCGTCGTCGGTGGCGGCAGCGGCGGCCGCGGCCCCGAGAGCAAGGATGCGGGACGCGGCGCTCGGTGAGAGAGAGAAGGTGGAGGTGGAGAAGGAGCAGGCAGCTGTCACGAGATGGTGACGGCGACAGGCGAAGCTTATTGCTTCACGCACCTCGCGGTGCTTCCCCCAGCTCCCACTGACATGGCGGGCCCGGAAACCGCAGGGTCGACCTGCAGCGAGAAACATAGGAGAGAAATGGTTACTTCAATGGTAAATCTGAAAGAAAAGAGAATATATAGAGAGAGAGGTGTGTGCTCTTCTTCGGCTTTGCGCGATATCGTATTTCCTTCCATGGATTGGTCGTCAAAACCTTTGGAAAACTAGCCTAGTCCGGGCGTTGCAACAAAAAATAAATTAAAATTTTAATTTATTTAATTAAGTACTTATTTAGTTTAAATAATACTATGATTTTTGTGAAACAAATAGGTGATTTTAAAATTTGGAAAAAGTTAATAGTAAAATAAAAAACGACATGTTGAAAGATGATGTAATAGCATAGATTGAGAGACACAACTGTTAATGATAAGGGTAGTGTAGAAATAAACATCACGACTATTAACATTTTAACATTTTAAGTAGTATAAATGCCTAAACAAACACTTCAGGAAGTACTGTACGTTGATTTCAAAAACTTCCTCAATCAGTATTGCTGATATAACTTTTCTAAATGATATTTTAATTTTAATATTTAATTTATACATATGAGCCCTTGTCCATTGTCTACAACTACAATATCCGTCCAAAATCTGTACTCTCTTCGTCCCAAAATAAGTTAACCTAAAACAGATATATATCAAATTCATAATATTAGGATATGTCACATCCTGTATTAGGTTAACTTATTTTGAGATGGAAGAAGTAGCATGTATCTCATTCATAGACAAATGTTCCTCGCAATTGTACGTGTGCATGAATATTTATTGTATTATATATGTAGCATTAATTGTTCTACATCATCTTACATATATAGACGCTAAATACAAACTAGTACTTCCTCCATATCAAAATATAAGACATAACCTATTTTTCTCATGTCTTATTATAATATAAAACGTGCATGCATGCATGCATACATTACATTACCTAGCACTTCTTGGTCTTTTAAATTTGATTTGTTTTTAAATCCTCCATCATTAAGCCCCTCAATCACATTGCTTTATGTATGGATATGATTTAATTAATGAGTGATTAAATTTTTTTTTAGTTTTGTGTTTGGAGTGGTTGAGCCTTATATTTTAAGATGGAGGGAGTACTTGCTATCTAATTTCCACTTTGCAACTTTTCCTCCAATGCACCCAGGCCATTTGTTCAGTGTTGTACAACCTGCGTGCAGGTGCTGAGATTCGCGAAGGAAATTAGAAGTAAATTGGAGGAGCATATATGGTGCTACAGTGCAGCGAGGTACTGTAGCATGCATATATGTATGAGGACTGTGGCATGCAGTATGCTTGTGTGTTGACTTGTGATGGACTTGGTGGTGTTAGCCTGCACGGAGGAGGAGGAGCAGCAGCTGGCCGTGGAGATCGAGCTGGACACAGGGGACCCACGTAGGTTGGAGATCAAGCGCAATCCGACATGGATGTGGATAGGATTCTGACTTAAATGAATTTTGGAACTGTAATTGATTTGAAAAGTGAGAGTTTGAGTCCTAGTGGAACTAGAAGTTCTAACCCTACTAGGAGTTCTGCTCCTACTTTGAGTAGGAGGTTTTTGGTATAAATAGATGAGGGGTTGAGGCTAGAAATATAACGATTTTTTGGGAGAGAAAAGTTAGGGTTTGCTTCTAGGCTTTAATCCTGTTTGAGAGTTGAGGGAGGAGTGCTTTAGATGCACTTTGTAAACACATATTGATGCAATAAAGTTGATCTACTTTTAAGAATTCGTCGATACGTGTTTTCTCCTGTTTCCGACGGTCTGACCGGCAGCTTGGAGGCGGTCTGACCGGCGGCAGTGCAGCGGTTTGACCGGCGGCGTCACGACGGTCTGATCAATGCCACTTCATCAGGTTAAAGGGTAACTTTTATTTGCTTAAAAATTTTGGCTTTTGGTTTTTGGTTTTTCCTACCATTCACCCCCTCTGGTAGGTTTGTTTGGTCTTGTTCGTCCTACAAGTGATATCAGAGCCACGTTTTTCTATTTGATTTTTACCGATCTTTAGATCTGTTGCCATGGCTGAAAAGTTTACAAATAAACCTCATGTCTTCGATGGAGTTGATTTTGATTTTTTTTAAAAAAAATATGAAATCTTATATTACATCTCAAAGTTATCATATTTGGTTAAAAGCTGCTGAACCTTATGAGATTCCTGCTCGTATTGACACCCTCCGCTCATGCGTCTGACAGACTATATGGAGTTTCTGCTACGTATTGACACAGACGTATATATATAGTCCGCTCGTATTGATACAGACTATATATATACGTATATATATAGTCCGCTCGTATTGACACAGATCGCGTCTGACAGACTATATATACATCAGAATCAGATAAGCAACTACTCCAGGTAAGTACACCACAAACACCCAAAAACCACCATATCGGGCGTAGTACATCAGAGAGACCCAAAACCACCATGTAGCTCATAAGGCCTGGACACAGGCAAAAACAAAAACAAAAAGCAATTAGTAACATATAACCGTTAGTTCTTTTTTATTAAAAAGGCAGTACTCCTAACTTGTACTCTTCACTACTTTGGCTTAAATTGTTGTACAGCTTTATAACTTACTTCTAACAAGTGGTGACTCTCCTATCCAGTTAAGCTTGCGGATGTCTTCAATTAGCTTTGTCATGTAACCAGGCTTGGAGTCCAATACAAACTTCTCCAAGGGGGCTTTGGCCACGCCAATTTTCTCCTAAAACAAAGAATGCAGTATACTTAAAATAGAGCAAACAAAAATCTGTTCAAGCCAGTTTGCTACCAAGACAACGTGGGTAGCTTAAACATGACAAGAAAATTATCTCACCTTTGGCCCAGTGTAATTTTGGTAAGGATCATTTTGGTGAGCGACAATATTATCTCTTAGAAGCATGACGGAGCTCAACAAATTTTTAGCTTCGTTGTAGTTAACTCCGAGCTTGGTGATACAATCCTGTAGACCCAGTGGAGGTAGTTTGGAGAGTGTTGACTTTCTTCCTCCTGTTTTGTCATTCTCTAAGCACCAAACTATCTCTCTAACCCAGTGGAGGTAGTTTGGAGAGTGTTGACTTTCTTCCTCCTGTTTTGTCATTCTCTAAGCACCAAACTATCTCTCTAACAAAACGCATTTTGATTTTCGAGCCCCATAGTGCAGGTTCCCAGAGAATGTCTTCAAATCTGTACGATACATGTGTAAAGACAAAATAAATATGAGCAATATTGAGTGCTATATATATTTTATTGGTAAATTACTTAGGAAACTCTAGTAGATGTACTTGGTCCAATGTAAATAACAGCTTCAGGCTAGTGGCCCAGTGCTACAGACCCAACCAAATATTGAGCATTGGACAGTAGGACTAGTGTCTATATACACAGCGGATGCTCCATAGCTTTAGCTACCTACTGGAATTCTCGGGTATTAACAAAGGGGAAAAGTCCATTTTACTGTCTTGAATTATTTTACCGGAGCACTTACCCCCTAATTTATTTTTTAGCATATTTTATATCCAAACTATTGAAAACAGCTCACTTTGCTCCCTAACAGTATTTCTCTTTTTTGTTTTCCTTTATGTAAGTTATATTTTACACTAAAACTTTATAGGATGATCGTCTCAGCACTTTTTAAAGTTTTTTTTATCATTGTATGTTGGTTAGAAGAATCTAAGACTGATTTAAACATCGAGATTCTAAAGTCCAAGCAAACAATCATGAAAATATTTTCCAACTTTGATATAATTCCTAACCACGCTCCCCCTCCCATACAACATTTGATTCAAGCTACTTGCAGCAACTGTAAGAAATTTGCAGTTATTTTTCTAATAACAAATATATTACTCCAGTTCAGATGAGTTAGTTGGCAGGCTTCCTTGCAATGAGTCGTTAAAAAGGTAACAACTAACTTACCTTGCGGTTTCCTTTTTCAGGACATCTACAAGATGTGTCAGTTCTGTATTAAGCTTATGGCCGGCCATGATAGTTGAAATGTATTTTCCCAGGCAATTCCAGTTGTGGCTCTTGAGTTCTTCGACTGAAAAGTCTAAATATTCAGAAATACCAAAACTGAAGTTAGAAGCTATTTGGATATTTGGTCTGGAAAGAAAAGAACAATAGCTAATATTTTTTTCAAGAAGTGTACAGTTATCCTACTGCTAAGAAAATAAATCAAATTTTCATATAAAAGAACAATAAAGCAAATTAATAATTAATATATTATAATCATACTCCCTCTATCCCATTTTGATTACCCCCTAAGATATTTAAGGTCTTTGCAAAATGATCATTATCTAACAAGTGTCTATTCGTTTTTTTGTGTAAAGAGTAAATGTGCATCATTGAATGCACTGCATGTAACCAACCAAGATTAATTTCTATTGGTGCAATGTCATGTGAGATATAAAATGTGACACAATCCACAGAACACGAAGTGATGAAGCACATTAACCGATGAGAATTAATTTCAGCATTCTAAAGGTTTTGTTGTTCTTGGTCACTGCACTCTTTGCTTTGCTTAGGTGATGATCAAAGTGGCATGGAGGGAGTACTACACTAGGGAGGAATTACAAATAAAGCCTAGCTACCTTTATTTAAATTGGGCAATTTCAGGAATTTAGTTCTAGAGGTTTTTTTTATTGGCACGCACAAAATGACTCGAGTAGTTATTTTCCTAATTTCATGAGAACATATGAATATCATATAGGTAAATATAGCACTTAATACTAAATTAAAAGATAACTTACTCTTTTTCACTGTTTTTGGCCAATGGTTAGTTGTGGATATATCTCCAAGAAAAATCTTGTATTCTCCTGTTGGAATCTTCTCATATAAAATTCTGTGAGAGCCAAGTTCTAGTGGCAACATTGCAAGTGGTGGTGTAGCACTTCCACTAGAACTAGTGCCAGCCTGAGGATACCGCTCGTTCACATAGTGAACCGAGCTCACAATATCTCTATAAAAGTAACAAAAAAAAAGCTCACAATATTTCAATTTTTCCCAATGAGCTAGTCAATGGCAATATTTTGCAAAACTAGACCAAGCTCAATGTCACAGAATAGATATTCTCTATATAAAAGCATGTGAAGATTAATAAATTAAATCATAACGACATGACATGAATAATTGAGAATTTGTTTAGCAAGGTCAGCCGTCATTGTACCTGATAACTTGCATGCCTCTTGGAGAAAATCCTTTGAGCCAGGAATCATTATTCACATCGATCTCCATAGTGAACAACTCATGTGTTGGAAGGTTACCTAGTGTACCATCAAGACGTGGAAATGCAATAAATCCTTTGTTATCATTATCCTCCCAAAATCCATAAGGCTTAAGGATGTTCGCGTGTTCACAAAGGCTCAAGAAGTTAAAAGTGTCATATGCATCTTGAAGTGGCTTTCTTCGAAGGACAACATATTGCTTAATGCTTTGGTCTGTCGCAGTTTTAGGACATAGGAGATCATAAACTGAAGCATAAAAGAATGGGTAATTGAATTTTGTTGTCCCTGGAACAGGATCCCTATAACAGATTAGCTTCACATTGTTGTTAACGATCTCCTCCTGCAAACACATGTAATTTGGAATTAGATCCAATAATTTTATTTTAATATTTTTTAAATAAATGTAAAAGAATACTAATAGTTGGTATGAGAAATTGATTACCATCTCCTTTGAAAAATTGCTTACTTCAACTGGATACCTGAAAGACAGAAAAACGTTTACAATACAGTGTTAATTGGATCCATGTCATTACAAATGTGTCATTTTAGATAAATGTCATTACTAATTTTGTTTGACAATGTCAATCAGTATTCTGATGTATTTCTGAAATTTTGGTCTCTCAATGTTTTTTTTCTATACCAAAGGTTTGAACCCAGAGTAGTAACAACAGATAAAAGATGGCAACGACAAAACCATCACTGGCTAGAGACTATAGCCAGTGACTACTGAGCTGCTGGGATTATAGAAGAGCTAGAAAAAAGAGAGAAACCTTAACCTTAATTTTGTTTGTCGATCGGTACCATGTTAGTCCATGGTGGGCATTATTTTTTTTTTAGTTGTTAGTCTATGGTGGCATTATAACTTTTTTAGGAAACTATGGGCATTACACTGCAATGGATCAATAGTAATTGACCAATCACCAAAGTATATACGGTAGTGCATAGCAGGTAAATATTCGTAAGGCCTCTATAGTAGAAGATAAATGCACAAGCAGCTACCAGAGATGAAAAGACAAATACAATCAATGAAAAATTGAGATCTATTGGAGGCACTAACCTTTCGTTATCTAAAACCTCAGACATGAAAGTCACAGTAGTTTTGCTTTCAAAGAAGAGTCGTCTTCCAACGAGCTTCTGTCCTCAATCAGACCTGCTTCATCCAACATTTAATTACTTGGAGAGGACTAATTAATGATGATTTGTAAGCAATTAACTACATTAATTATTCATCACTAACTAATTCATGTTTAGTGCTGGCTAAAATGAATTTCAAGGTGAGTTTAGTGCTCAGAAGTAGGCGAGGCTGCAGTTTCTGTGTGGGCTGTTTTGCTTCGCCTGATGGGCGATGGCCATCCACCAATCTCTATGCGGCACTGCATTGACAGGGTGAGCGCGCGCATGAGGACGAGGCGCGGCCGTAGCGCACATCTTCATGACACACATGAAGAAGCTGCGCGAAATGGCCGGCGGCGAGACACGCGCGGCGGCGCATATCGTGTCATGCGCCGCCGTCCGGGCGGCAGGCGGACGAGCGGCGTGCGTGGATGGTGGACCTAGCTAGATGCGGAACAAATTAGTGCATACCTTAGGATCAGACCAACGGCAGAATCTAGGCTCTCGGGGCAAGCGCGCGGTGGCGTGTGCTGGAGCAGCAGTCGACGCGGCGGGCGCAAGTTCTCCTTCCTCGACTTGACGCGCTCCGACCCCAACTCCCTCACCGGCGCCTCACGCAGAGGGAGCAACAGGTGGCCGGTACGTTTCGGCGGCCTCCCTGGCTGGGGCTTCCTCCGCGGAGCGCACCAGCGAGCGACGCGGGTCTCGACTTACTTCGGCGGCGGCGACGCGGCGTACGCCTGGAGAACCGTGCTTGTCCGCTTCCACAGCGTCGTCGTCGCCAAGTAGCGGGTGGTGGTGGCGGCGTCCGGCACGACGCGCTCCACATTCATTGGCAGCGACGTGCGCATGCTTCCCCACCCTCGACGCGCACCCGCGGCGTCTCGGAGCGCCAGCGGATGCACGCGCCTCGGTCAGCTGCCGCAGTGATGACCGACGGCAGCAGGTGGCATGCGGGCGGCGGCGGCGCTCGCGGCCTCCGGCCCTTGCCATAGCTGGCTAGCGCCCGAAGCGCGCACCCCCGCCTGCCACCTTCATTGACGGCCGGCCTTCTCTCTCCCTCGCCCTCAGCGCCGCGGCAACCCAAAGCTGCTAGGCGTCGTCGGTGGCGGCAGCCGGGGACCCGGGAGCAAGGATGCGGGACGCGGCGCTCGGTGAGAGAGAGAAGGTGGAGGTGAAGAAGGAGCAGGCAGCTGTCACGTGACGGTGACGGCGACAGGCGAAGCTTATTGCTTCACGCACCTCGCGGTGCTTCCCCCAGCTCCCACTGACATGGCGGGCGCGGAAACCGCAGGGTCGACCTGCAGCGAGAAACACAGGAGAGAAATGGTTACTTCAACGGTAAATCTTAAAGAAAAGAGCATATATAGAGAGAGAGGTGTGTGCTCTTCTTCGGCTTTGCGCAATATCGTATTTCCTTCCATGGATTGGTCGTCAAAACCTTTGGAAAACTAGCCTAGTCCGGGCATTGCAAGAAAAAATAAATTAAAATTTTAATTTATTAAATTAAGTACTTATTTAGTTTAAATAATACTATGATTTTTGTGAAACAAATAGGTGATTTTAAAATTTGGAAAAAGTTAATAGTAAAATAAAAAGTGACTTGTTGAAAGATGATGTAATAGTATAGATTGAGAGACACAACTGTTAATGATAAAGGTAGTGTAGAAATAAACATCACGACTTTTAACATTTTAACATTCTAAGTAGTATAAATACATAAACAAACACTTCAGGAAGTACTATACGTTGACTTCAAAAACATCCTCAATCAGTATTGCTGATATGACTTTTGTAAATGATATTCTAATTTTAATATTTAATTTATACATATGAGCCCTTGTCCATTGTCTACAACTACAATATCCGTCCAAAATCTGTACTCTCTTCGTCCCAAAATAAGTTAACCTAAAACAGATATATATGAAATTCATAATATTAGGATATGTCATATTCTGTATTAGGTTAACTCATTTTGAGATGGAAGAAGTATCAGCTGAATGGGTAATTGAATTTTGTTGTCCCTGGAACAGGATCCCTATAACAGATTGGCTTCACATTGTTGTTAACGATCTCCTCCTGCAAACACATGTAATTTGGAATTAGATCCAATAATTTTATTTTAATATTTTTTAAATAAATTTAAAAGAATACTAATAGTTGGTATGAGAAATTGATTACCATCTCCTTTGAAATATTGCTTTCTTCAACTGGATACCTGAAAGACAGAAAAACGTTTACAATACAGTGTTAATTGGATCCATGTCATTACAAATGTGTCATTTTAGATAAATGTCATTACTATTCATCTACTCATATTCGTGTCATCCGAATACGCATAAAATTAGAACCATGCCCTCGTCGTCACGTTTTACGTCATCATATAGACCAAAATACCCCTAAATGTGGGACCCACATGTCAGTTCCATCTTCCTTCATCCTCTCCTCTTCTCTCTTCCCCATCTCTCTCCACCTCATTGAGCCAGATGCGGCGGGCTGCGAGGATCCGTCACCATCCTCCGCCACCATCTCCTTACCTTCCTCTACGAGTGACGGGGTGGCGCTCGAGGCGGCGCTTTTCAAGGAGGAACGCCTCGGCCTCACCCTCGAGCGTACGTCATCATATAGTCAAATGTAACCAAAAAAAAGTTCAAATTCCAAATTTTTTTTGACAATGTCAATCAGTATTCTGATGTATTTCTGAAATTTTGGTCTCTCAATGCTTTTTTGCTATACCAAAGGTTTGAACCCAGAGTAGTAACAACAGATAAAAGATGGGAACGACAAAACCATCACTGGCTAGAGACTATAGCCAGTGACTACTGAGCTGCTGGGATTATAGAAGAGCTAGAAAAAAGAGAGAAACATTAACCTTAATTTTGTTTGTCGATCGGAACCATGTTAGTCCATGGTGGGCATTATTTTTTTTTAGTTGTTAGTCTGTGGTGGCATTATAACTTTTTTAGGAAACTATGGGCATTACATTGCAATGGATCAATAGTAATTGACCAATCACCAAAGTATATATGGTAGCGCATAGAAGGTAAATATTAGTAAGGCCTCTATAGTAGAAGATAAATGCACAAGTAGCTACCAGAGATGAAAAAACAAATACAATCAATGAAAAATTGAGATCTATTTGAGGCACTAACCTTTCGTTATCTAAAACGTCAGACATGAAAGTCACAGTAGTTTTGCTTTCAAAGAAGAGCCGTCTTCCAACGAGCTTCTGTCCTCAATCAGACCTGCTTCATGTCGTGCGCGTGAGGACGTGGCGCGGCCGTAGCGCACAGCTTCACGACATGCATGAAGAAGCTGCGCGAAATGGCCGGCGGCGAGACACGCGCGGCGGCGCATATCGTGTCGTGCGCCGCCGTCCGGGCGACAGGTGGACGAGCGGCGTGCGTGGTAAATCTGAAAGAAAAGAGAATATATAGAGAGAGAGGTGTGTGCTCTTCTTCCGCTTTGCGCGATATCGTATTTCCTTCCATGGATTGGTCGTCAAAACCTTTGGAAAACCAGCCTAGTCCAGGCGTTGCAACAAAAAATAAATTAAAATTTTAATTTTTTAATTAAGTACTTATTTAGTTTAAATAATACTATGATTTTTGTGAAACAAATAGGTGATTTTAAAATTTGGAAAAAGTTAATAGTAAAATAAAAAACGACTTGTTGAAAGATGATGTAATAGTATAGATTGAGAGACACAACTGTTAATGATAAGGGTAGTGTAGAAATAAACATCACGACTATTAACATTTTAACATTTTAAGTAGTATAAATGCCTAAACAAACACTTCAGGAAGTACTGTACGTTGATTTCAAAAACTTCCTCAATCAGTATTGCTGATATGACTTTTCTAAATGATATTTTAATTTTAATATTTAATTTATACATATGAGCCCTTGTCCATTGTCTACAACTACAATATCCGTCCAAAATCTGTACTCTCTTCGTCCCAAAATAAGTTAACCTAAAACAGATATATATCAAATTCATAATATTAGGATATGTCACATCCTGTATTAGGTTAACTTATTTTGAGATGGAAGAAGTAGCATGTATCTCATTCATAGACAAATGTTCCTCGCAATTGTACGTGTGCATGAATATTTATTGTATTATATATGTAGCATTAATTGTTCTACATCATCTTACATATATAGACGCTAAATACAAACTAGTACTTCCTCCATATCAAAATATAAGACATAACCTATTTTTCTCATGTCTTATTATAATATAAGACGTGCATGCATGCATGCATACATTACATTACCTAGCACTTCTTGGTCTTTTAAATTTGATTTGTTTTTAAATCCTCCATCATTAAGCCCCTCAATCACATTGCTTTATGTATGGATATGATTTAATTAATGAGTGATTAAATTTTTTTTTAGTTTTGTGTTTGGAGTGGTTGAGCCTTATATTTTAAGATGGAGGGAGTACTTGCTATATAATTTACACTTTGCAACTTTTCCTCCAATGCACCCAGGCCATTTGTTCAGTGTTGTACAACCTGCGTGCAGGTGCTGAGATTCGCGAAGGAAATTAGAAGTAAATTGGAGGAGTATATATGGTGCTACAGTACAGCGAGGTACTGTAGCATGCATATATGTATGAGGACTGTGGCATGCAGTATGCTTGTGTGTTGACTTGTGATGGACTTGGTGGTGTTAGCCTGCACGGAGGAGGAGGAGCAGCAGCTGGCCGTGGAGATCGAGCTGGACACAGGGGACCCACGTAGGTTGGAGATCAAGCGCAATCCGACATGGATGTGGATAGGATTCTGACTTAAATGAATTTTGGAATTGTAATTGATTTGAAAAGTGAGAGTTTGAGTCCTAGTGGAACTAGAAGTTCTAACCCTACTAGGAGTTCTGCTCCTACTTTGAGTAGGAGGTTTTTGGTATAAATAGATGAGGGGTTGAGGCTAGAAATATAACGATTTTTTGGGAGAGAAAAGTTAGGGTTTGCTTCTAGGCTTTAATCCAGTTTGAGAGTTGAGGGAGGAGTGCTTTAGATGCACTTTGTAAACACATATTGATGCAATAAAGTTCATCTACTTTTAAGAATTCGTCGATACGTGTTTTCTCCTGTTTCCGACGGTCTGACCGGCAGCTTGGAGGCGGTCTGACCGGCGGCATTGCAGCGGTTTGACCGGCGGCGTCACGACGGTCTGATCAATGCCACTTCATCAGGTTAAAGGGTAACTTTTATTTCCTTAAAAATTTTGGCTTTTGGTTTTTGGTTTTTCCTACCATTCACCCCCTCTGGTAGGTTTGTTTGGTCTTGTTCGTCCTACAAGTGATATCAGAGCCACGTTTTTCTATTTGATTTTTACCGATCTTTAGATCTGTTGCCATGGCTGAAAAGTTTACAAACAAACCTCATGTCTTCGATGGAGTTGATTTTGATTTTTTTTTAAAAAAATATGAAATCTTATATTACATCTCAAAGTTATCATATTTGGTTAAAAGCTGCTGAACCTTATGAGATTCCTGCTCGTATTGACACCCNTCGGCAATCTTTCTCTTAATTAACTTAATCAAGCTTTTGTTAGATGCTTCCGCTTGACCATTAGCTTGCGCATAGTATGGTGAAGGATTCAACAACCTGATCCCCATACTGTCCATAAAGTGAACAAATTCATCAAACACAAAAATAGATCCTTGATCAGTTGTGATTGTTTGTGGAAGACCAAATCGGTATATAATATGCACTTTAACGAACTGAATTGCATCCCCAGAATCAACTTTTTTCAATGGAACTGCCTCCACCCACTTTGTAAAATAATCGGTTGCCACCAATATATACTTATGTCCTTTACTCGATGGTGGATTGATCTGGCCGATCATATCAATTCCCCAGCCTCTGAACGGCCATGGCTTGATTATTGGATTCATAGCCGATGCTGGTGCTCTCTGAATTGATCCAAATTGCTGGCAATCTCGACATCCCTTGTAGTATCTAAAGCAATCCTCCAACATCGTCGGCCAAAAATACCCAACTCTTCAAAGCAACCACTTCATTTTATGAGTCGATTGATGAGTACCACAAATACCTTCATGAACTTCTCCCATTACAACTTTGGCTTGATCAGAACTCAGACATTTGAGCAAGACCCCATCAATCGTCCGATAATACAATGCATCGTCCAACAAAACATACTTCAAAGCCTTATACTTTAATTTCCTTGAAGCCGATTGAGAAGGATTCCTTAAATAGCAAAACACATCGTACCTCCAATCATCGGCTGTAATTGTAGCAATCCCCATCTCGACATCTGTCACCATCGGCTTATATCCTGATGCCCCCTGAGCTAAAGCATTAGCCTCTAAATTCTGCTCCCGAGGAACATACCTCAATGTTACCAACCGAAATTCATTTATTAACTCCCGACACCTCTCATAATAAGCCCTCAATTCATCATTCTTGCACTCATACTCTCCAGCCAGTTGGCTAATCACCAACAATGAATCACCCATAACTTCAATAGCATCGGCTTCAAATTCCTTCAAAAGTTGCAAACCTTTGAGAACTGCCTCGTATTCAGCTTGGTTATTTGTAGCATATGGCTTGATAGTATAAGCAAATTCAAAACTCGCCCCTCTTGGTGATATGATAACCAAACCGATGCCACAACCATGAGTGCAAACCGATCCATCAAAAAATAATGTCCAAGGTACAATATCCACTGAGCCGATCGAGTCATCTCGATGTTCGACAATAAAATCGGCTATAGCTTGCCCCTTAATAGCTTTAGGTGACTCATACTTGAGATCGAATTCTGTTAAGGCATAAATCCACTTTCCAACCCTTCCTTTCAATACTGGAGCCGATAGCATATACTTGACTACATCGGCTTTACAGATTATAGTACATTCATTGGATAACAAATAATGCCTCAACTTTGTACAAGAAAAATACAAGCATAAACACAACTTCTCCACGGAAGAATACCTGGTCTCTGCATCCAAAAGTCTTCTACTCAAATAAAAGATTACCCCTTCTTTACCTTCAAACTCCTGGACCAAGATTGAGCCAATTGACCTTTCATCGGCTGATAAGTATAATTTGAAAGGCACCCCTTTCTGTGGAGAAACTAAAACTGGAGGAGAACTTAAATACTTCTTAATATTATCCAAAGCCTTCCGTTGCTCTGCCCCCCATGTAAACTCCTGATCGGCTTTAAGTCTGAGTAAAGGCGTGAAAGGCTCTAATCTCCCAGACAAATTAGAAATAAATCTTCTGATAAAATTTATCTTGCCGATCAAAGATTGCAACTGTTTCTTGTCTTCTGGAGGTTGGATTTTCTGTATTGCACTAATACTCCTTTGTGGCACTTCAATACCCCTCTCATGTACAAGAAAACCCAAAAATTGTCCAGCCGATACACCAAAAGCACACTTAGTAGGATTCATCTTTAAGCCATATTTCCTTGTTCTCTCAAATACTTTTCTTAGATCGGCTATATGATCAATAATCTCTTTAGATTTCACCACTACATCATCAATATAAATTTCAACCAATAAACCAATCAGATCATGAAAGATATAATTCATGGCTCTCTGATATGTAGCTCCAGCACTTTTCAATCCAAAAGTCATAACAACCCACTCATACAAGCCGATTGCACCAGGACACCTAAAAGCAGTCTTGTGAATGTCTTCTTCTGCCATTAAAATCTGATTATATCCAGCATTACCATCCATAAAACTTATAATTTTATGCCCTGAAGCAGCATCTACCAATTGATCGGCAATCGGCATTGGGTATTCATCCTTAGGGGTAGCCTTATTTAAATCTCTGAAATCGATGCAGACCCTAAGCTTGCCATTTTTCTTAATCACCGGAACTATATTAGAAACCCACTCAGCATATCGGCATGGACGAATAAAACCAGCATCATATAAACGAGTAATTTCAGCTTTAATCGCATCATACATATCGGCTTTACATCGCCTAGGTGGTTGTTTATATGGCCGATATCCCGGCTTGATAGGAAGCCGATGTTCAACAATCGATCGGCTAAGTCCTGGCATCTCAGAATACTCCCAAGCAAAGCAATCGCTGTATTCTTTCAAAAGCTTTAATAATGTAAGTTTGAATTCAGATGATAGATTCTTACTGATGAATGTCGGCCTAGGCTTATCTCCTGACCCAATGTCAACTTCTTCCAAATCATCGGCCGACATGAAACCCTGACCAAGCTTACCATCAAGATCATCTACAGCATCTTTAGTATAGAAATCGAAACCCTCCACAACACCCTCAAAGTAACAACTGGGGTTCTCCATCTCCAATTGGCTGTATACCACAATCAGACACTTTTAGATAATCTCCTTGCCAGATTTTTCCTGATAAGCAATCAATTCCATCCATCTCCCAAACAGATAAATCGGCATTAGCAACATGTACTGACCTGCTGGCTGGAACAACCTCTATCTTGTCACCTTGCCATTGGATTAAGCTCTGATGCATGGTTGAAGGAATACAACAATTAGCATGAATCCAATCCCTTCCAAGCAGTAAGCTATATGAACCTTTCCCATCAATGACAAAAAATGTAGTAGGAACAGTCTTGCTGCCGATTGTCAATTCTACATTAAGAACTCCTTTGGCCTCTGAAGGATTGCCACCAAAATCTTTAAGAACCATATTAGTCTTGATGAGGTCATCTGAACTCCTTCCCAATTTCTTAAATGTTGCATATGGCATTAAATTCACTGCAGCCCCACCATCAACTAACAATTTGGATATCGGCTTACCGTTAACAAATCCTTTGACATACAATGGCTTGAGGTGCCGATTCTCTGTTCCCTCGGGTTTCTAAAAAATAGCCTGTTCTGGTGATAATATCAATCTAGCACAAGATTCTTCCATGATATCTGCATTGTCTTGATTAGCCTCGAACTCCGCGGGTAGCACAAATACCATGTTGACCGATGAAGAAGCAATGGCCTTTCCTTTAATTACCCTTCTCGCTTCATCGGTTTCACTCTCATCGGCTGGTACTATTTTACTCTTAACACGCCATTCCTGTTTTGTTTTTGTTCTCTTCAGCCGATGATCGATTTCTTGTTCAACTTCATGAAATTGTTCCCTGCTCCTCATCCTCTGAACCCTTCTCTTCTGACTTTTAGAAAAAATCCCAGAAGGACACCATTGAGCTCTTGAAGTATCTTCAACAACCTCCTCCTGGAAATAATCTTGATGAATCGGGCCCAACCTCTGATGAACAGGCAACTTCCTTTGCATCAGCCGATCCTCTTTAGAATGAAATCGGCTAAAACTCCCATTATAGTTTTCATCGGCATTAGCACAACCTGGGCAGTCTTCTATCGATGGTAATCTCATCCCTTTATTCCAACAAAATATGAAAAATTCGCAGTTCCAATGTAGATCAAAGCTATCATCATCCTCATAATATTGCCTTTCTTGCCGATCATATCTCTTTTGATATTTATTAATCATACTCGTAGAGTCAAACTTATTGAGCCGATTGTCCTTTCTGTCGGCTGTCCTCCCACTTGTATGGACCATGTTGATAGGAAAAGGATTACCATCAATCTTCATCGGCTTCTTGGAGTCATCAAATTTTATCCTGCCTTGCTCAATGGCCACCTGGATCTGTTGCCGAAATACTTTACATTCATTAGTACTATGAGACCCTGTATTGTGCCACTTGCAGTATTTCCTCCTCCCTAATTCCTCAGCCGATGGAATCACATGACCAGCAGGCAGCTGAATTTGTTTCTCCCGAAGCAAAAGATCAAAAATTTTGTCAGCTTTATTGACATCAAAATCATATTTTTCCTCCTTTCCAGAGTTCTTGACCCATTGACATGGAATCACCTTCTTGTTCCTTGCCCATTCGGCTGCTGCTACCTCAGGAACATCCTCTTCCTCAGAATCAGAAATATAAGAATTAATGAAGTTCACCTTTTTGAATGCTCTATTGGCCTCTTGAAATCTTTGTTCGTGTGCTGTTATCTTCTGGGCCAAATGAGCCAAACTATCAAAGTCTTGAGCCGAAAACCTCTCTTTGATTGGTGTTAATAAACCTTGGAAGGCTAAATCGGCTAACTGAGAATCTGTCAACGCCAAGCTGTAACATCTGTTTCTGATTTCCCTAAACCTTTGAATATAATCTTGGACAGATTCTTCTCGTTTTTGCCTAATGTTTGTCAAATCAGATAGTTTCATCTCATGAACTCCACTGTAGAAATATTTGTGAAACTGTTTTTCCAGATCGGCCCAACTGTGAACAAAATTATAAGGTAAAGATGAAAACCATGTGAAAGCCGATCCAGACAGAGACAAAGGGAATAGCCTGACTCTTAAAGCGTCAGTAGCCGATGCTTCACCACATTGAGCTAAAAATCGGCTAACATGCTCATAAGTTGATACATTATCTTGTCCTGAGAACTTTGAAAAGTCTGGGACCTTGTATCGGCTTGGTAATGGCACTCTTTCAAAATACTCTGGATATGGATGCCGATACAGATTATCACCATCCCTTGGTTTTAATCCAAACTGTTCTGTCATCACATCGGCTATCATATCGGCCCAAGGTTTCTGCCGAGCTCCATCTTGATGCTGTGGCCGTATCGGCTCGTCTCGATAAAACTGCGGCTGATGATATGGTTGAGGAGACGTTCTCTGCCGATATTGCACCTGTGGTGAGTGAGGTTGATATTGATAATTAAGATTGCCACCTGTGTGGGTCTGAGGCATTCGTGGAGCACTAAAATCTTGTTGATTAGGAACAAATTGAGTAGCGGCAGCTTGTTGCTGGAAGGTTGGCACTTGCTGTCTTGCTGGTGTATGCAGGATCGGCTGAACAACTGGCTGATTGGGATTGAACATAGCTGTAACTTGCTCAGCTGATATTTGAGGTATGTTTTGCCCTATATGCTGAGGTTGTTGTCGGACCAGTACATGAGGATTAAATTTTACTTGCTTCTGTACCGACGCTGGTATCTCTTGTCGAACTGTAGCCGATGTTGACGCCATCGGCTGTCCTGGGGCTATATTTGTGGCAGGTTTTGGCTGGCTGGTCATAAGCGGCCTATATTGCGGGAAGACCCCATCTGGTAAGAAAATTGGTCCTTTGGCTTGGTGTTCAGCAATAGTACCATCAACCACAGACTTGATCATATTTGTTAAAGTATTGACAAGCACTCCTGACTGGTTGATCAAAGCATGATGCACAGCATAGTCAATTCGATCTTGCAAATTCCTGGGTTCTT
>BDMV01000009.1:29775457-29930404 GCA_008326285.1 Oryza officinalis | reverse complement strand
CCTTCTGTCTTAGCTGCAGAAGTGCCTCAAGAACAACAACCGTCGCCTTCAGCCGGGACAAATGCATCTAGGTCAAGTAGAAATCCCCGAACACAAAATAGATGGCCGACCACAGTGCAGGTTATAAGAGAGGTTGACGCAAGTGGTAGGCCCACGGCGCCGAGGACTGTCATAGGAAGATGGTCTAACTGCTGCGGGCTGGCAGCACGTGAGAATTTCGGCATCCTCCACAAAAATATTGGAACGGTCCCAGAAGCTGAGATGGAGCGAGCTTGGACGGCTATGCAGAAATGGTTCACATTTCCGGATGAAGCAAAGGAAAGGCTTAAGCGGAAGGCATTCCATAAGATGGGCAAAGCATGGAAGAATTGGAAGTGGAAACTCTTCACTGAGTATGTCATCCCACCCGGCAATCGTACTCCGTTTGTTGAGTACCCACAAATAACGGAGATGGTGTGGGAGCAATTTTGCGAGATGAAGAACAGCAAAGATTTTAGGCAGTCAAGCGAGGCACATCGCCTACTGCAAAAGCGGAATGAGCACCCGCATCGACTGGGCACGGCTGGGTACATCGGCAAGGAGCAAATATGGGCCCAAGAGGATGCAGCCGCTGCAGCAGCGAATGTCCCTGCCCCATTCACCGACATCCCTGAACGAAGAGCTCACAACTGGGCGAGGGCTAGG
Source organism: Oryza officinalis (assembly GCA_008326285.1). Lineage (NCBI taxonomy): Eukaryota > Viridiplantae > Streptophyta > Magnoliopsida > Poales > Poaceae > Oryza > Oryza officinalis. The sequence goes on along the minus strand of BDMV01000009.1, from coordinate 29,929,720 downwards.
GGTAAGGTCAACCCTGACGGCTCCATCACNACTAAACCGCGCGATAACCGTCGCAAATCGTGCGGTTACCACGCCAAACCGCGCGGTAGGAGAGGACTTACCTTCGAGTCACTGGTGGGGATGGTTACCGCGGCGTACCGCGCGGTATCGTCGCTCACCGGCGCGGGGGCGGTGGATTTTGCGCGGTTTCGCCGGGTATCGCCGTCGCCGAGTATCGCCGTCGCCGAGCCTAAGGAGGGAGAGGGAGAGAGAGACCAGAGAGAGAGCACGGTAGAGTAAGGAGAAGATATTTTCTCCTCGATTGGGCCTTTATGGGCCATCTACACAGTACCAGGCCGGCCCAATTTTTTTTTTGTTTTTCCTATTTTCAAATTATTTCTTTGTTTTGCTCTCAAATTTGAATAAATATTAAGAAGTTTCTTTACCATAAAACATTATAAATCAAGCACTACCTTCACCATTTTTTTTGATTTTTTCTGATTTTTTTTGAATTTTTGAATTCGGGCAAACCGTACCGCGCGGTACATGCGGTAACCGCCGGTAAGGTGAACCCTGACTACCAGCAGCTCCTGTGCATCGATTGTGACAGCAGCTGCTGCTGCCTCCATTTTCCAAGGTTGAAAACGATGCTTCACAACAAACTGAAGTATACTACACACGGTGTCTAGGATTTCAAGTTGCACTATTATAAAATCTATCATAGGTATCAGTTTATAGGTGTCGATTCATTTAAAACCGATACATATGGACCTTTTTTCATCTTCGAGTGATGAAAACAAATATATAACTGTCACCTTTGAACACTATAGGTGTTGGTTCCAGAGAAAAAACTGATATCAATACTACAAGTATCGGTTTTTTTAAAAAAATTTCTATAATATATTATAGGTGTTAGTTAATTAAAAAACCAACACATGTAATATATTATAGGTACCAAAAAAAGACCGAACCGAGCCCTCACAACCTTATCCTCCCACCGCTTGTTCTCTTTCTTATCCTTTCCCCACCTTCCTTCCTTTTTCATAGTCTCTCTCTTTGCCCGTCGAGCTGGGGCACGAAGGTGGCTACGACCACGGCTGGAGGAGGTGGGGGCGAGCCGGCGAGGGGGTGAGGCAAGTCGGTGGCTAAGGGCGCAATGGCCTCAACGTGAAGCTGCTAGGGTGGCCTTCCCGCTCCCCACTCCCCATGCGCTCGGCGACTGCCTGCCGCCACTACCCCGCCACTCCGGCGGCCGCCCACCGCCACCAAGCCATCGGTCAGAAGGGTTTCTAGTGCCGGAGGAGCCGCGGCACTGGCCCCGTCCACGTACCCGTGCTGTTGTCGTGCCACGTCATGATTGTGTTTTTGTGTTTTTGGATGGGGATGATGGTACCACATGTGATTGTTCGATGGGGATCTCAACGATTTGAGTAGCATCCGCCGTCGCTCGATGCCTTTTCCGTCGGCCGCAAGCACGTTGCCTCCACGTGCGTCTACCGCCGCTTGCAAGCACGCCGGCGCCGCTTTTTTTTATTCGTTGAATACTATAGATGTCGGTTATGAGGTGAGAACCGACACCTATAATCTCTATAGGTGCCGATTTCAGAACTGATATCTTTGATGTTCGATATTGGTGCTCTCAAATTGATACCGACTAAGAAATCGACATCTATGATCGGTTTCCCAACCGATGCAAATAAAAGGTTATGTTGTAGTGTTGCCTCCTGTAAATACATAATATACATCTATACAGTTAAGTGCCACTACCAACCTGTACTCCTTTTAACTTTTGTACTGTGTATGCATATGCTACTAATCCCAATATATGCTAATTGATAATACATCTCGTCTAGACCACCATCTCTTAAAAGCTCGATCGTGTAGATATTAGGTCTGAATCAAGACCCAATTTTCACTCTTTTTATGTTAATCTCATGCTACAATTTCATAAGCCTTACTCCCTCCATCTTTAAAAAAGAGACAATTATACCATTTACATTTTAGCTTAAAAATACAATTATATATATATTCCCTCTCTAACCACCCTCATATATTCACATACTTAAATTTCTTTCCATGCATCCACTACACTGGATAAGGTCACCTGTGACGGGCCCAAACCCGCACCTTTGACGGATTTGGGCTTGGTCAGTGATCAGTGGTCACTGGTGAGTCCTGTCACCTTTGACGGGTGGCCGGCCGTCAGAGGAGACACACATCTCTGACGGGAAAATAAATAGATGTCCGTCAGAGGTGTTGGTCCCCGCTAGCTTAGGACCAGTTAGAACCCGTCACAGGTATCTCATCTCTGACGGACACATAAACAAAAGGCCGTCAGAGGTATTAGTCTCCGGTAGTTAGAATCCGTCACAGCTGGGCTACCTGTGACGGGCAAGAAAGTAAAGGCCCGTCACAGGAGAGTCAGCTCTGACGGTCGCGGTTTACGAATCCGTCACAGGATGATTACCTGTGACGTCTTTTTTTTATGACCCGTCACTGATGTGTTAAATCCCGAAAAAAATAAATACTAAATATTGGCTAGCCTCAGGATTTGCTAGCCATGCCCTCTGAAAAACAGAAAGATCACAGATACATGCCAGCCAGCGCCAATATCACATGCATTCATCAATTCATCTTCATTCACAATTCATTCATCATTTGCATCCCATTTCCCCCAAAATCACCCAAAAAGCATTAGATTTCAAATCCACTATGGCCTCAGTTCTGTTCTGTTCAAGCATTCTGCATCAATTAGTATCATTTGCATCAAGGACAAAAAAACAGAGGGAATCAGCTAAGACAGAAGGAGAAGCAAGTGTCCCAAAAAAACAAGTGCACATAATATGTTCTTATACATAAGACCAAGTGTAGATAGTCTGTTCTTAAGCATCCATTCATTCATCAATTCATTATCATTTGCATCCCATTTCCCTCAAAATCACCCAAAAAGCATTAGATTTCAAATCCACTATGGCCTCAGTTCTGTCTGTTCTGCATCAATTAGTATCATTTGCATCAAGGACAAAAAAACAGAGGGAATCAGCTAAGACAGAAGGAGAAGCAAGTGTCCCAAAAAAACAAGTGCACATAATATGTTCTTATGCATAAGACCAAGTGTAGATAGTCTGTTCTTAAGCATCGACAAAAAGGTTAAGTGTAGATAGTTTGTTCTTATGCATAAGACAACCAACAATAAAACCTAAAAATGGACAAGTGTAGATAATATGTTCTTATTCATCACTGGCCATTTAAGTCCATCCAAATGAACGACACAACAGGGCAACGCAAAATACGCGTGTCATAAAAAACGACAAATAATTTGAAAATGGAGGGAGTAGTAAAGAGGTAATGTTCCAAATCAGTTTTAAATCTCTTTTCTAAGAAAATATACACAGGTGACCATATCCATCCAGTGAAAGTAAATTACATAGCATACCGTACCACAGAACCATAGAAACAACTATTTTTATATCACAGAAAATTGGATAACTGTTTTGTTCACGACATCACAAGTAGCCCAGTTCAATCGTCTATTAACTGGTCCTAAGCTAGCGGGGACCAACACCTCTGACGGACGTCTATTTATTTTTCCGTCTGAGATGTTTGTCACCTCTGACGGCCGGCCACCCGTCAAAGGTGACAGGACTCACCAGTGACCACTGATCACTGACCAAGCCCAAATCCGTCAAAGGTGCGGGTTTGGGCCCGTCACAGGTGACCTTATCTAGTGTAGTGTAATGCTCGCCACGCGCGGCGGCGGCGGCGGCGCGCCGAGGAGTGTCACCACGAGGCTGATCACCAGCATGCATGGTGACGGCCGTCGCGCTATTCGCCGCCCCGACGTTCGCGCTCTGCGCCGCGGACGATGACTACGCCCCAAGGCGTTCGTCGGCACCGTCGTCACCGTATAGGCCGTCGTCTCGGTCGTCCAAGAATGTAACGTGTCTATGCAAAATTGGCTCATTGGCTTAGTGGCTTTGCGTAGAACGGTAGTATCCAAACCACATAACGACGCATTTGATTCTATCTGGAAAATCTAAAACATAACAATAAGATATACAGAGTATATATAATATAATTCTGGAACTGCAGGCCGGCCCAACGTTTATAGCCCACGTTACACGTGCAAGTTTTAGTCCCATATGAAAACCCTACAAAACTCATGACCCACGTAAAAGAGGACTAGATGACGCGCCTCCTGTTTTGATTAATTAATTGTGTCAGGTTTTGTGAGTGGTTATTTAACGCAACAAACAAGGTAAGACAATATCCTGTGAAGAACATATGGTTTGGCCATTGGTAAGGGGTGATGGTCATCCGTGTTTACATGCCATGTTGTCAGCAAAAATTGCTAACCATAGGTACAACATGTCTCAAAATATAAAGGTTCACTCATATAAACAGGAATAACAAGACAGCCAGATAATAATACATTGAAGTAGCACATGTATAGTAGATCATGTGTAAGTACCCGGCTTTGCGTGCCGCCTAGAAGGAATCAAAAGGTTAAGCAAAACCAAACAACACATATGCTACACATATGCTAGTTTTTCTAAAAAGGAACACCAGATGGTAATTTTATTGCAAAGGCACTGTAATTGGTAATTCCATTCGTTCAGTTAAAACGATAAAATAATACCATTACAACTACATGTTAATGAGTGCTTGATTACAAATTTGGAGTAACCCTGCTGAAGCTTATTCAGTTTTGTACCATTCGATAATAAACACAATATTTTCATGAATAACTTACTCGAACAAATCGTTTCATGGTTGTACTATGACCTAAGATTAATAGAAAATGATTACTCGCATAAATTGCTTCAATGTCTAAAATATTTGGGCATGTGTTACCGATATCAAAAGCAGCTGTCATACTAAAAGGTCATGTTTATTAGTGTATAGGCCGATTTCTAGAAAGACAAAAGGCCCAGCTTGCCATGAATACATTTAGCATCTCCTGGGACAGGGGAAACCTCATCATTAAAATAATAGAAAACACTAGAAAATAAGAGAAAAAATTTCATGAGCAACACATACGTAAGACAAACTATATGTTATGCCTTAGTAACACCTTAATAAATTTGTGCAAAAACGATACCATCTAACAACATTGATTCCAAGTGATCCGGTGAGAGTGAAACATATAAAAGGGCCTCATTTATGGCTTTTTAGGAATATATGGAGAAGCTCGAGCAGGCATTACATAATATGGCACACAAATTTAAGATTAGTTCAAATGGTCTAGAAAATTATTCTATTATCAACGCTTACACGACATCAAGCAGTTTTTCTATTTCCAAGGAGAATGAGGCCTTGCAAAAAAGTGTGAACGATATTTCTGCCATTGTTGAGGAACAAGAGAGGACCAAAGTAACTCTTGCACAATTTGAGGAAAAGCAAAATTCTTACCCAGATATTACAATCTAGAGATGAAGCACTTACGAATATGGAAATTGAAATGAGAAATTTGCAAGATGATCTAGCGAAATAGGAAGAAATTTGTAACCTGTATACAAATACAAAAGAACAACCTGATTCTTTTCATCACTTGACATGCTTGACACTATCTTACAAGAATACCTGAATCACTGAAAGATGGTTCTCTCCATCAAATTAATAAAATCAGTATATGACTTATGCCTTATCTGCATATCAATGTGTATGCAGAGGCATATATATTATTACAATAGAATAAGAGAGTCCAGTTTTAGACAAACAAGGGAAATTATAACAAGTAATCACTGATTGTAAAGCTATATTGTTATCTGAGTTGCAAAGCATAAATTTATTAATTATATGTATTTATCTGAGTAAATGGTATAACTACAAAGTAGGTTAACACATGATAATACGCAACCTAAAAAGAAGATGCAACAAACATGAGGGAGGATCATATTTTGCACTTTTTTCAGTCCATTCATCATCAGCCTCTTCATCAGTTGAAACTGCTAGACATGAAGAAGTCATCATCACTTGCCTCTAAGGTATCATCATCGCTTGTTATCTCTGATAGGTCATAAAAAAATATTTAGCACTTCATATAGTAGATATATAACCAAAAAAGACAGTACAATTTTCAAATGAAAAGGTAGAAGTGCATGACAAATATAAATAGAAGAGAAGTAATCTAGTAAGCGATGATGTAAAAACACACCTTCCAAGTCTTTTCCTTTATCTGCAGCAGCCATCGAATTTTCTTTCATCTGCTATTCCCTCAAGAAAACAGTGGGAAATATTTCTCATTATTTGGAAAAAACTGCATACAAGTAAAGATGCATAATTTTAGGCTGAAATTCAAGTAGGTTTTCATAGAACAATGATTTTTATCCATTTTTTTTAAAAGGGACACCTTATTTTGAGAGCCATTTATGAATGGGATTGAGGATAGCCCACACCAAAGTTGTAGTAAATTAATGCAAAGAAACAGAACGATAGACAATAGTATCTTGCCCTAAAATGCATATATTCCTGTGGATACATTCAGTATACCTCACTTTCCAAAACAGAGTCAGTTAGATGAAAGAAGACATTAGTTAGTGATTCTATGAGCAACACATGCAAAAAATAAACTATGCCTTATGCCTTAGTAACAACTTAGTAAAACTAACCATGAAAGAACGTTTCTTCTGAGTCACTCAATGCAAGTGAAACATAGATAAGGATTTCGTGGGTGTAACTTTTGAGCTGGCAACACGCTAGTATATATAGATGAACCAACAACTTGTGGCGTAAATAGTTGAATGATAGCACGAGATTAAGTGTTTGAAGCTAGAAAAGATGGTAGCATTAACTGAAGGAATTTCTAAAACAAATCTCAACAGAAAATTAGGAAATACAAAATGATAATTAATGACATCCTTGGATAATATTTATCACCAGCAACTCCATTGTCATTCAAAGAGCTAAAAATACAATATTGGCATTTCTACAAAACTAAATCTTATTTAGGGCAAGAGCACCAACATAGTAAATTAATGCACTATAATGACAGTTTTAACTTTCATTATTCCATTAAACAATGTGTGAAAAGATCCAACACCACTATATATTCTATTCCAAATTCACTAATCGATGTTTCTATAATGGAGCTAGAAGAGATTGAACATAGACCAAGTGTTTGTAGCTAAATTCGTACACTTGACCTTCCTTGGAGCTGCAAACCAAGATTGCCTGCTTAGAAGGAATTAGTGAATAAATTCATATGCACAAACTATGAAGAATACACCTTTAGATTTAAAGTGCATTTTCAGAAGCATCACACAATTAATCCATGTATATATGCGTAACATCCTAAAAGAACAAACTGAACTAAGTACACTCCTACTCGATGGATAATTATGACAAAATAGATCAGGAGATAATTGAGAAAGTATTTTCTCATCTAAGGTTGCACCTATTAACTGATCAATAGCACAAAAATAAATCAAGAAAAAAAGTACATATTGTTCTTGTTCTTAGTGGCAATGCAAAATGTTGTAGGAATGGAAACATCTCTGCTACCACTCATGGTCACACTGTCAAGAATGGCAACCTATACAACAAAAGCTTATATAAATGTTCTAGACAAAAATAAAAATTAAATGAGTGGTTTACAAAAATTCAAGATTCTTAAATGTGGCTTCAAGTAGGTGCCTAGAACATAAATAGAAATATATAAAGGGTCAAAAATATCCTTATACTTGTCCAGCTTGCATAGTTTGATAAAAAAAACCAAGATTAACACTAAAGGAAACCTTTGGAAATGAAAAGAAAAAGGTGCCTGTGTATATAGGTTTCAAGTGGCAAAAATAAATTTAATTTATTATGTATGCTACACCTAGCCAAAACTTTGCTCTGATCAGCTACAATTAAAATTACTGGTACTTGGGTTTTGGCATCAGGTAGCACCGTTTACACCACTTTGTAATGTTGCTATTTCCTTCAGCGGATTCTGAAATAGCAGCATAACCACTGCACTCCTACTTTCTCTTAGTCAAATACTTGCGTGTAAATTGTGCCAAGAATTCTCAAACCTCCTTTCAGGATAACACATGAGGTAACCTGTCAAAACCTTCTGTAAATTGATCATCATCCTATGAAACTGCACCAACATGTACCTCCAATATTTTGTCTGTAAATTCAGAAAGTAGCCCAATATGCTCAGAATAGTGGTCTCACAAAAAAAACAGAAGTTGGGAGCACTGAAATTATAGAAGCAGACAAATAGTATTTCCCTTTGAAAGTGAACATACATGTAGAATAATAATAGGAGAGTCTACAAATATTACACCATTTTCGACATACAACAACTGCCATTAATCCAACAAGAACTACCACATCTAGTACTTGCGCCAACCCATGCACTTGAGAAATGGGAACCGAAATGAGGTAATGCACACGGTGAAATAAGACAAGGATTAAGACAAGAATAACATGAGCATACAATGACATGTAGAAAAATGAGCAAGAAAAAGAGGGGAGATTGAGATTTAAGGCTTACTAAGTCCATGTCGATGACGAACAGATGAAGTCCTGCAGCCGCCGCCGGGCAGCACGCTAGGGTCTTCATCCCCATCTACTCCTGCCCTCCCTCCCCAGCAAGAACACACCAACACCAGTAATCACGAGGTGTCGGCCGAGACGAGTGGCCAGCGGATCTAGGATCCCTTTGCGACTTGCGACCGACGCTTCGGCATCGTCGACAATGGCGGCGAGCTGCTCGAGGATAGCTCGGCGGCAATCTCATCCCCGCAAAATCTGACCAGCTGCCTCAACTCCCCTGTGCCGTTAGTCTTCGCGCTCGCCACCGCCTTTGTCGTCGTCGCGGGCCACCTCAGTGCCATCTCCTTCCTTCATCGGCCGCTACATTGCCGGATCCAGCAATTTTATCACTTTGCTTTCTTTGATGGTGGCGCCTCGATGGACTGGCTCCACGGTGAGGCAGCGAGGCACAACCGTCGGCCACTGCATGCGTGCTACGTGGTGGTGCCGACTGCCGATGATGATGAATGCGGAGGCGGAGGCGCTCGGAAACGGTGCACGACGGTGGAGACGGGGGAAGATAGAGGTGGAGGTGATGACGCGAGGCGACGGGGACAACGATGGCGACGACGCGAGGGGAAGGCAGAGGCGGCGCGAGGTGGCAGCGACGGTCGAGGGAGAGGGAAAGGGAAAGGGTAGGACGAGAGGTAGAAGGGGTGGCAGCGGCTAGGGTTTGGGGGTGAGTGGGTTAGTGCGCATCCTTTTACGAAAAAGTCCCTATGCTTTCACTTTTTACAGAGCGGTCCTAATTCGCGATTTTTCTCTCCTTCGCATGGAATATCCGTCTTTTCGAAGGGCCTCTACGTAAAAAGTTAGCTTAGAGGAACTGTTCGAGAGGGACCTAGATCAAATTACACATAAACCGGAGGACTTTTCACAAAATTTCTAGTGCCGCACACTGTTCCTATTCTATGTGGCATTGCCCAGCGGCCACGCCATCCGCCCAGCATTAGGTTTTTAATGTGCTTGAGTTGCTCCTGGCGAGCTCGGTGGCATGAGCTTGTCACCTTAGCCTCGCGGGGAAGGAGTTGGCAAAGTTAGGCTTGTGGGGATCATGGTAGATATCTCTTCCATGGTCTTGATGGCAGAGAGGTATGGATGCGAGCTTGTTCTCTCTGACTTTGCTCAGGAGGTAGGATGGCCGTCCAAGCCCATGGCCAATTATCTGGCTAGGGTTGTCACGGGCAGGACCAGGCATCTAAGCCTAGGGTGGCCGGCTGGCCCCTGTGTCTGGATGACACATCTAGATCCCTCCCAACTGCTAGCGATATCAACCGCGGCCCATCCTGCCAACCTCCTTTTTGATAGGGATCTCGCTGTCGTCGACAGCTTGTGTAGAATGAGCTCCACTCCAAGATAGATCTTGATGCTAAAGGCAAGCATTGAAGATGGTTGTTGTCGACAACTTGTTTAGAACATTCTTTTTTTGTTGCTAAAGGCCAATATCGACGGTCGCTGTCGTCGACAGCTTGTTTAGAATGAGCTCAACTCTATAAGAAAGATCTTGATGCTAAAGGCCGTCATCGATCATCGCTATCGTCAACGGCTTGTTTAGAATGAGCTCCCTCTAAGAGGGATAGATCTTGACAGTCCTGTTGTTGCCTATGTCCACTGACTGTGTTTGTTGTTTAATACTTTGTAAATGTGTGTTAATATTGAACATTCAGTTTTGTAATTGGAAAAGGAAAATGCGTTTGAACCTTTAATTTAGTTTGAAACATAGGTTTGTTTTGACTTATAGTTCTATTATTGGGTCTTATGATTTTGCAAAAGTCTGTAAAGTTAAAGTGCAATCTCATTATCAATATTATAACATATATAAATATGGGGCGATTACACAGGTATCAAAAGCTAGTCGTGCAACGCGTGACCAAGTATAGCTAATTACCTGTGAATATTACTACACAACTTGATTATATATGTGTGAGTACGTGACATACGCGCATATCTCTGTCTCGTTATTTTTTTCCTTGTTCTCTCTTTATTTTTATGTTCGTATTAATGTTGATCATTCATACGTATATGTATGTTGGTTTTACAGGTATGCTCGCTGGTGTGGCACGATGACGGGCAGGTGACCCTTGTGTTGCATGGCTACAGCCTCGTGCAAGCTCTGCCTCAGTGGAATGAAATCCACACCCAACTCCTTGAGCCTCTGGTTCGAGAACCTGTACGGTTTAAGCATGGCCTTCTCGTCGTCCTCGAATCTGCCAAGCCAACCAACATAAAACAGGTAAAAATTTTAATAGAACATATTAATCCTAGACGATACAACACAACAATTTATCTAAAACCAGCAGTAAATTAATACGTACGAAATATACTCTGTATCACAGCCAGCTCTCAACATAAACAGGCTGGTAGTGATACTCCATAGTGCATCATGTATTCATATTACCGAAAGTTCGCAATTTTTTATGAAAATTTGGATGCAAGACGAAAGTTACATGAAATTAAGCTGCGGATCACAACAATGTGTACAAATTTGTACCTGATGAACCTTTTGATTTGAAGTGATATAGGTGTCCAAATATTTGTGAAAACTTTTGAATAAGAAAGGTCAATAAAGAACATATAGTAAAATGTAAAGCTCAAAAGATATCATAACGTTTTCATATGAAATTAGATGTAAAACAGTTTTACCCAAATGTTGTAATCGCCATATGACAATCTTTGATTTGAATTGAAGTGATTTATATATATAACGAAATACTATGCATTACTAGTTTTACGTAAAAGTTGATACCGTACGTACTTGGCAGTGATGGGGTAGTGGCTACTACAAAATCCTTCATAGGTGTCGGCTCTATAGGTGTCGGTTCATTTAAAACCGACACCTATAAACCTTTTCTCATCTCCACACGATAAAAAAATATAGAACCGACACCTTTAAACACTATAGGTATCGGTTTTAAAGGAAAAACCGGTATCAATACTATAGGTGTCGGTTTTCCAAAAGAACTGGTACCTATACTTATATTATAGGTGTCGGTTCTAGAGAAAAACCGGTACCAATACTATTGGTACCGGTTTTTTAACAGAACCGACACCTATAAAATAAGTATAGGTGTCGGTTCTTTTAAAAAACCGGCACCTATTAAAAAAATTAGTAGACCGGGTCCCTCCTTCTTATCGCACGACTGAGTCCATTCCGAATAAACCGAGTACGGCCGAGTCCCCACCACTAGCTCTCAATCTTATCCTCTCCCCACCGCTTCCTTCCCCCTTCTCCGTCCTCTCGACCACGATGGCGCGGAGGCGGCTGCGGCCGCGGCTGGAGGAGGTGGGGACGACCCGACGAGGGGGCAGGAGGCCGCCGTGAGCCGGCCGTCAGCACCGTCGCCGTCCTCCACCAGTAGCTCCATCCTCCCCCAGCACTGCCCGAATCTACACCACCGCCTCCGGCCGCACCATCCTTCTCCAGCCACCGCCTGCACCGCCTCTCCTCCACCCAGCGCGGCGCCGCCTCCACCCCCGTTGACCCGGCGCGGCGCGCCCTCCATCCGCTGTCCCGGCGCCGCCTCCTCGATTTACTCTAGGTTCTTGAGCTTGATCTCCTCCTCGATTTGCAAACATACTAGTTTTTTTTTTGCTGTGAATATTGTTCAATACATAAGTTTTAACATCCATGTAGGTAGACTCTTTTGCTAGCGCTCGAGATAGTGAAATGCATGAGGTTATATGTGGATGTACAGGATGTGCAGGATGTGCTTATGTGGTTTTTGTGATTTCTGTGGAGGATGAGGATGTGAATGTAATATTCGATTTTTGTGATTTCCGTGTTTCATGAAATATTTTGTATTCTACAAATTAATGTTTTTGGGCTTCAGAACTATAGGTGCCGATTCTTGTAAAGAACCGACACTTATGTGGTGTCCTGGGCGTCCCTAAAAACCTTATAGGTGCCGATTCTAAGAGTATAACCGACACATATAGTGCCGGTTTTGGAACCGGCACCGATCAATAGGTGTCGGGTCCGAAACCGACACCTATAAGACCTTCCGAACCGGCACTAACGAGTATTTCTCTAGTAGTGTGGGGAAAGAGGTCCTTGAGCATCTGGATGAATTGCGCACGGTGCAGCACGGCGCCGATGCAGAGGTAGCGGCCGTGGGCATCGAGGCGCTCGTAGGCGAGGACATGCACGCGGGCGACGTCGCGGACGTCGGCGTAGGCGGCGACGGCGTTAGGGTAGCTGCTCGCCATGCCCATCATGTATTGTAGTGGATGATGTGTTGGCTGCTGAGGTTGAGCCCCTGCTGCAGGATGGGACCAACGGTCATCGCGGGCACCACCACCACCAGATGCATCCCCTGCCTCGAGGCCTCCTCGGTCGCCGTCATCTCAGCAATCGTCTTTGCGTAGCAATACATCTGTTCGTTTTCTGGGTGTCGTTAGTGTGATGTCATTTTTGAACCGGCAGTGTTGAGTGTTTTTAGATATATAGCGGCAGATGAAGATTAACTGTGGACATATTAATCAAGAAAATCATTAGCGCATGCATGACTAATTCTTTGATATTTTAAATTAAACAACTTTTGCATAAAATGTTTTTTTATGAAGTGTGTCGTTTAGCAGTTTAAAAAACGTGTTAATGAAAACCAAGTTAAAAATTTGTCTATATCTTATTGAGCTGAAAAGAATGTGGCCTAATAATTCAGATGTGTACGTACGTCTGTTTGGCGGCAGAAATGGAGGTCGCTCCAGCATGTCTCGTCGAGGACGTCGTCGGGGCTCCGATGGGGGTTCATGCTGTGCACGGCGCCATAGGAGGAGGTGAACACCACGCGGTGCACGCCCATGTCCGCTGCTGCCTTGATCACGTTCCTCGTCCCCTCCACCGCCTGTACAGTCACCACCTCCTGCCACATCTATGCAAAGGATAGATAGTGTGTGTGTGTCTATATATACACCTGTGTGCGCGCGCGCGCGCGCGCGTGTTTGTGCGCGTGCGGGCGTGCGTGTGTGTGTATATGTATATGTATGTCATTTCTGCTTATCACGACTTTCATTAGCTAGTGAATGATAGATAGATAGATAGATAGGATAGAAGTAGCGATCATATATTTATATATGATATCGACGACACACGCACGTACAGGGTCGTGCTTTGACACCGGCCGGGGAGGCGACGTGGAAGACGCCGTGGCAGCCGGCGAACGCGGCGAGGAGGGTGTCGAGGTCGAGGACGTCGGCGCGGCACAGGGAGAGGCTCCCTCCAGCGCCTGGCGGCTGCCCTCACGCGGTACCCACGGAGGAGGAGCTCCCGCACCACCCACGACCCGATGAACCCTCCCGCTCCCGTCACGCACACCACCCCTGCCTCTCATCGCCGCTAGCTCTCTTGCCCTGGCCCTTGGACTTGGACGACATGTTATGCAGCTCCTGACCCCTGATGATGACCAACCAATGCAATGCAGTGCTACTTAATTATACTTGTCAGTTGTTCGATCGATCGAGCCTTTTCATGTGCGCCTCTATATGAGCTAGTATCACTACTACGAAAACCATCTTTCATGGCGTTTGGAAAAACTTTTCTCTGACGGCTACGAGGTAAAACCGCCAGCTCAAAAGATAGGGGGGTGAGGGTGTCGGGCCGCCAGCGAAAACACATCTTCGCTGGCGGCCTCCTAAAGCTAGCCGCCAGAGAAGATGTGGTATTTTCTCTGGCGGTCATCTTAAGACTCCGCCAGAGAACATATCACATCTTCTCTGGCGGTAAGGTGACATGGCCCGCTAGCGAAGATTCCTACATATTCGCTGGCGGCCCACTTAAGCCGCCGCCACCCCTAAATATTTTCTATGACGGTTCGACTCAACCGACATATGTTGACCGCCAGAGAAAATACCATCACCTATATCACCAGTCCAGCTAGCAGCCATGGCATTTGAGCACGATTTTCTCTCTCTTGTGAACAAATACATAGGGGGGAAGGTTTTGATCTTCAATCTTTTGAAAGATCTACTGCACCAGAGGTTACATATACTTTCTCCTACTCTATTTATAAAGTTTTTTTTTATTTTTATTGGTCGTTTGTTGAGATTTTGCATAGCAAAAAGTATGTGACACGAGGGAAGAAAAATATTTTTTATTTGTTATTTGGAGCTTAAAATGGGCAAACTTTGTAAGAAATATTGTGCATGATCGATGTTCCATATATATATATATATATATATATATATATATATATATATATATATATATATATATATATATATATATATATATATATATATATATAGTTTTGATATGTTTATTTGTAGCAGATCTATATATTAGTTAACTGCAGAGAACGCTGAGAAGAAGAGAAAAAGAGCTAGTTTTTTATTTTTTTCTAGTTGTTTGTAGTTTGTAGATTTTTGGCTAGCTTTAATTATCTTGTCTAGATTATAGTGGTTATAAATATTAATTAGTATAATTTTAATGTGACATATTATCAAAAATATATAAAGTGACGAAGTTTACATATTTTTTCGCAAATAATGCATAGATGGCGGACAGAGCATGGATGTATAGAGAGAGATACCGGTCCTCATACATTGAAGGAGTTGACATATTCATGAAAGCTGCTAAAAAGAATGCTGCATCTAAGAAGACAAAGGAAATTAGATGTCCATGCTTACATTGCAAGAATCAGAAAATTTGAATCGACCCATCTATAATCAAGCAACACTTGGTGATGCATGGATTTGTTGCACGCTACATAAATTGGTCACATCATGGAGAGATCCCAAGCAAACAAGTTCCCAACCGGGCGATGGTACAGGATAAAGTGTTCAACTGGGACGAGGATTTGATGGTAGTAGCAGAAGAAGGAGAAGAGGAAGTAGAGCCCATTAATATTGATGATGATGTTGGTGGCGATGATGGTCAGCATAATATAGTTGATGATGTCGATGATGGTAATGTTTGCGTAGATGATGATAATTTTGATTTGGAAGAGATGTTGCGTCATGCTAAACTTGAGGTTGTAGCTGGGTCCGCTCGTGGGTTGGAGAACTTCGAATCATTAAAAAAGGTAACGAAGGTTCTTTTGTACGATGAGGCAAATGGTTGCATGAAGGATTTCACATTGTTGCGAACGGTGCTTGAACTTATGAGATTGAAGGCCAGAAACGGTTGGTCGGATAGTAGTTTCAACGATTTGTTGGTTCTGTTGAAGAAACTGTTTTCGCAACCCAACTCCCTGCCAACCAGATGAAGCGAAGAAGCTTATTTGCCCTTTATCTCTGAGTGTGCGAAAGATACACGCGTGTGTTAACCACTGCGTACTGTTTCGTAAAGAGTACGAGGATTTGGACAGATGCCCAACGTGCAACACTAGTCGATACAAAACAAGCCGTAGCCAGTCCGAGCGTCAGGATGTTACCCAAGACGAGGTAGAAGACACAACAAGAAGAAGATCCCCCAGTTGGTCATGTGGTACCTTCCGGTGAAAGATCGATTGAAGCGTTTGTTCTCGAACCCGAGGGATGCCTAACTGATGCGTTGGCAATCATGGAAAGCGGAAAAAGGATGGGATGATTCGACATCCGGTAGATGCTCGACAGTGGAAGGAATTTGACAGAAAGTACCATGAGTTTGTAGAGGACCCAAGAAATGTAAGGTTTGCATGGAGCACCGATGGAATGAATCCATTTGGTGACTTGAGCAGCTCACACAGCACGTGGCCAGTACTCCTAACCATGTACAACCTCCCTACGTGGCTGTGTCAGAAAGGGAAGTATATTTTGTTGACCATCCTTGTACAGGGACCACGACAACCTGGCAATGACATGGATGTGTTTTTGGAGCCTTTGCTGGAGGATATGGCTGATCTGTGGAATCACGGGGTCCGGGTTTGGGACGAATTCATGCAGAATTACTTCACGCTTAATGCAATTATCTTTGTCACCATCAACGACTTGCCCGCACTGTTTTCCCTATCAGGACAGCTCAAGGGGAAGACAGGCTGCGTTATTTGTGTTGATGGTACAGTGTACAGGTATCTTCAGGGATCGAAGAAGCTAGTGTACATGCGGCACCGACATTACTTAAGAAAGAATCACCCGTACCGCTCCAAAGCAGAATATTTCGACAACACTATTGAGGATGGTGATTCACCAGAACCATGGAAGGGTGATAAAGTGTTCACAATAACGAAAAAGCTCAAGGTTGTTTTTGGGAAGGCCAAAAATAAGGAAACCAACAAGTGGAAGAGAAATGAGGCCAAAGAGCCAGCAAGCGCTAGCGGGCCATTCAAGAAGCACTCCATTTTCTTTAAGTATCTTCCGTACTGGCAAGATTTAGAGATACGTCATTCTATCGATGTCATGCACCTAGAGAAAAATGTCTTCGATAGCACCATGGGTACTTTACTAGACATACCTAGTAAGACAAAGGATGGGCTGAAGTCCCGTCAGGACCTCGTGAATATGCAGATAAGGAAAGAGCTTCACCCTGTAGATGAGGGTAACGAAAAAGTGTATCTTCCGCTGGCCTGCTACACCTTGACAAATGAGGAGAAAAAGACAATGTGCAAATGCCTACGTGGGGTGAGAGTGCCTACTGGTTTCTCCTCAAACATTAAGCGACTGGTATCCATGAAGGATTTGTCATTTTCAGGCTACAATTCCCATGATTGCCATGTAATGCTCACAGTATTCCTCGCTATCGCCATCAGAGCAATCGAACCATTACACGTTAAGGTGGTCATCACAAAGCTGTGTTACTTCTTCAATCAATCTCACAGAGAGTAATTGATCTTGACGAGTTAGGTCCTCTCCGCACTTTCGCTATAGAGACCGTGTGCGAGCTTGAGATGTGTTTCCCACCGTCATTTTTCAATATGATGGAACACCTAATAGTTCATATTGTGCCTCAGATTATTGCACTTGGTCCTCTGTACCTACATTAGATGTGGCCATTCGAACGGTACATGTCCATTCTAAAAGGCTACGTACGGAACCGTGCCCACCCAGAGGGATCGATGATAGAGGGATATACTACCGAGGAAGTCGTTGAGTGTTGCATTGATTACCTAAAAGAGGGGAAAGCAATTGGTTTATTGGTACCTCGACATGAAGGTAGATTATCTGGAAGAGGGACAAAAAGGCAGAAAAGAATCCACGAGGATGATTACAAGAAACTGAAAGAAGCGCATTTCACTGTGCTGCAACAGCTCGCGATAGTGGAGCCGTACATAGATCAGCACCTTAAGGAATTATAAGCAATGAATGCAGGGCGTTCTGATGCATGGATCATGAAGCGACACAAGGCTGCCTTTACTGAATGGTTCAAGAACCTTGGCCTACCAGATGGCGATACTACGGAGGAAAAAACTATTAAGAGGTTGGCTGACGGGCCATCAAGTGTTTACACCTCATGGCAAGCATATGATCTGAATGGGTATACATTTTATACCAAAGCGAAAGACCAAAGGAGTGCATGCCAAAACAGTGGCTTTCGAGTAGAGGCAATCGACACAACTGGACAAAAGAGCACATACTATGGATTCATAGAAGAAATCTGTGAACTGGACTATGGATCCAACATGCAGATTCCACTATTCCGGTGCCAATGGGTGAAACACCCATCTGGCGTGGTTGTCGACATTTTTGGGCTGACAATCGTTGACCTCGTCAACGTAGGGCACAAGAATGACCCATGGGTACTTGCCGATCGGGCCGCTCAGGTTTTCTATGTGACTGATCCATCTCAGTTGAAGAAAGATATAGTTGTCTCGGGAAACAAAAGATTTTGGGAGTTGATGATGTCCAAGATGTTGAGGCATATAATCAGTACGAGAACATGACACTCTTCACGGACTTTACAAACAACATTAAGGTCGCGGAAGCAATGATTGGTGATTCCCCGAAGCCATACATGAGGAACAAGGGAGTAGGGAAGAATGTCAAGGGTAGAGGTCCATATGTAATTATGGTGACTTAAGATGGATGATGAATTTTTGTACGGATGATTACTGACTCTTTTTGTAATTAGTTCTGTGGATATTTTTACATTTAGTTGTGAAAAGAAATATATATATTGAAATGGGCCAAAAGTTTTTAAAGACGGTCGAGGACACTTTCGGCCGCCAGCGAAAAAGGTTTTCGCTAGTGGCCAGGTAAGCCGGCCGCCAGCGAAAATGGGTTTCGCTAGCGGGCCGCCTAATCGGGCCACCAGCAAAAAAGGTTTTCGCTAGCGGCCAGGTAAGCCGGCCGCCAGAGAAAATGGGTTTCGCTAGCGGGCTGCCTAATCCGGCCGCCAACGAAAAAGGTTTTCACTAGCGGCGAGGTAAGCCGGCCGCCAATGAAAATGGTTTTTGCTATATATGGGCGTGCGGGAGTCTCAAGTTTTCCTAAGTCCCGAAGGCGCGAAAACCCTAGAGCTGCCGCCAGGCTGCCGAAATTTTCAGCCGCCGCCGCCTCCTTTTCGCGCCAGGAGGCAGGAGCTCTCTAGCCGCCCTCACCGCCGCCGCCTCCTCCTCACCGTCGCCCGGCCGCCTCCTCACCGCCGTCGCCGGCCGCCTCCTCACCGCCCCCGGCCGCCTCCTCACCGGCGCCGCCAGCCTCCTCACTGCCCCCGGCAGCCTCCTCACCGTCGCCGCCGGCCGCCGGCTCATCGCCGCCGCTTGCCG
Source organism: Oryza officinalis (assembly GCA_008326285.1). Lineage (NCBI taxonomy): Eukaryota > Viridiplantae > Streptophyta > Magnoliopsida > Poales > Poaceae > Oryza > Oryza officinalis. Next base: position 29,910,599 of record BDMV01000009.1, on the reverse strand, counting down.
CCTCCTCACCGCCGCCGGCCGCGTCCTCACCGCCACCGATGGCCGCCTCCTCACCGCCGATGGCCGCCTCCTCACAGCCACCGCCAGCCTCGTCACCGCTGATGGCCGCCTCCTCACAGCCGACGGCGACCACCTCCTCACAGCCGCCGCCAGCCTCCTCATCGTCGCCGCCTCCTCTTCTTCCTCTGCTCGCCACCTCATCCAGGTACCCCTGTCGCCGCCTCCTCTTTTTCCGATGAATGGAATGGATGAATGAATGATGAAAGAATGATGGATGAAAGAATGATGGATGGATGAATGAATAAATGATGAAAGAAAATTTTGGATGAATGGATGGATTGATTGTATGTATGTATAGATGAATGGATGAATGGATGGATGAATCGATGAATGGATGGATTGATTGTATGTATGTATAGTTTGTTATTTTGATTGCATTGAATGGATGGACCTTTTTTTTCTGTATTTTGCATTACTACACAGTATGTAAAATCTGATCATTTTACAGTTCATGGTCCAGATCTCCAAAGGGAGTAGTAGCACCAGGAGCAAAGCATGTATGCAGGAGTATGCTCCAGTGTGTGTTTGTGTGTGCTGGAACATCGTCACGCAGCAAGAGGCCGGGATGTTCGTGCCAGATAGAGACTGGGACGAGCTGACCTATGCGTTGAGCAACCCGGAGCACTCTGGCCGTGTCCGGGGAGTATCCTCAAAGACTAGCTGGAAGGATGGATTCAAAGAAGATGCTCATACCTACAAGAAGCGTGATCGTTATAAGGAGGAGATAGAATCCCAGGCTAGGGCAGCAGCTCGTGAGGAATGCCATAGATATTGGAGCCAGAATATGATGCACGGTGGTGCCGTTTCGCAGCCTGATCCGAGCTATTCGATGGACGATGTAACGGAGGATACTCCTTGCAAGCTCATGATTCCGGTCGGCAGGGCAGGAAAGAAAATATAGGTTGCAACTGGGAGGTTCATACTGGGCCACAGATTCCATTGCCAAGACATTCCGGATGACTATGCCAAGGTAGAGGTCCGGACGGTCAATGAGGCTCACCGGATGCACGAGATCGACATTCCAACACCCGAGGGGATTGTGTACCTTGGAGATGCCGTTGACCAGTTTGTACTGTGGCACAAGAATGATATTCAACTAGGGTCAACGGATGGAACGGATCGTCCATCAAGGATACCGGTGTCACCGTCTCGTTCACCAAGGGACGAAGAATCGAGGGATCCTCCAGTTTCATCACCTCCGTAATCAGATCATCTAGTTGCATCACCTCCAAGATCAGAGCCTGCTGTTGCGTCACCTCCAATTGAAAAGGAGACAGAAGTACAATCAGGGCTTGAAAAGGATCAATCAGAAGTACAAGTTCAGGAAGTGCCTCCGGCACAGCAATCAGAGCGTGCACAATCAGGGCCTGAGCGGACAATGCCCGATGAACTAGACCCATCGCAACCACAGCCATCGCAATCGGAGGAACCTAAGGGTGCCGATGTGCCAGTGATGGTAAGGACACACAAGCACAAAGGAAAAAGTGAATCGAAGAAAAGATATATGATAACGGCATTCCGAGGAAGGGACAAAGATATCAAAGATGCCGATTTTGATGACAGAAAGCTAACAGGCCTCAAGCAAACCATGGAAGATTATCTCAATTATATCAACTACCCGGATGTGCCGCATGAGTTTCAGAATGGCCAACCATTCATCCATGCCTGGCAACTAACAGAAAGACCGTGACAACTAAGGAGGTGGCATGAATGGTACATCAGGGCAAGCACCATAAAAGGTCTTTCATCGTTCACAGTTGTCGTGCAGGAGAACATCTTCTGGAGCAGGCCATGCCTATTCCAAGTCCATTTCTCCGATATGCATGCCCTCTACCGTCGGAAGAGGCTCGACGCCAATTTGGTCGGCATCTGGTGTCTGTAAGTGCATGACTAGAACGTGTCAATAAATCATTGTACCTATGTGCGTACCTAATTTGACCTTACATTTTTTGAAGGATGAATTACGTGCAAGCCGAAGCGATGCGAAAGCCTGTCGGCTTCCTAAACCCGTGCCGGATAAGCCAGCCGAACCACACCTACCTGCTAGACGAGAACAAGCTACCGGCACATGTTCAGGCGATGACACGGCAAGAGAGGGACGCATATATAGAACAAAGGCATCAGGAAAAGATTCTCGATGTTGCTACTTATGTAGCTATAGCACTTGAATCTACGCAGGACAAGGAATGTGTTTACGCGCCATACGCCTTTGAGTAAGTTTTCATATCAACTACGAGTATATACATATAATCACGGCTGGACTAACCATTTCTTTTGCAGCGACCATTGGATAGTATTTCTTCTCTATCCAAAGTACAATGAAGTCGTCGTCTTGGATTCTCTTGATAAAGATAGCAATACATATCAAGAAATGCTCAGAATTATCGATCTGTAAGTTATATGCATGGACGTTTCTTATTCTTATATATTCTCATGACGTGTTGTTATCTTTGACGAATTTAAATTAATTATCTCTGCAAACAGTGCATATAAAAGGTATTACCAGCAAGGCGGACAACGGAAAAACTCCAGACAACGCATACTCATCCGCAATAAGTGGCCGGTAAGTAAATTTGGATGCCAAACAATACTACTTAATTTTTATAAATGCATGTGTTTTTCCATTTAATTAACTAATATACTTTATAATTGATGTTGAAAGTGTCATAAGCAACCGGTGGGAACCGTACTATGCGGATATTACACCTGTGAATACCTTAAGGTCAGTGGGAGATATTGCGCGAATTACGACGATGTAAGTACAAACCGTCAATACTCTTGTTAAGTTAATCGCTAACTTGCATTACTGTGAACAATTTCGTAATTTGTCATGATCTCGATCCAGCTTCCAAAAATTCCCAAGTCTGAAAGGGAGCTCGATGATAAATCCATTGAGAACATACAACGGGACATGTGCTACTTCATCCACCGTGAGTGCGCACATCAGCTTGGGAGGTTTTTCGACCACGATGGAGTTTTGGCCCTGCCGGAGAACGAATGTCTGTCTAACTAGAGCAGGAGTATAATATAGATAGGTTTCACGCGTATGTATATCGGTCAGGTTGTAAGACATTCAACTACTTGTATATGTGGTGTCGGTCCAATTCTATCTATATAGGTGCTTAGATATTGTATATATATATATATATATATATATATATATATATATATATATATATATATATATATATATATATATATATATATATGTATATATTAATTTTCATATATAATTTCTGCGTGCATGTATATTAATCATCAATGGCGGCTGCACGAAAGAGAACATACTTTATCGATAGCTCGATTAGTTATATCATCCACGTGTGACTCTAAAATACATGAACAAAGGTAAGAAAAAAATAATATATAATATTTTTTTATAAATATTGCATCTTCGCAGGCGGGCCACGTGTCAAAAATAGGATGATGTCCTATTTTTACTGGCGGGCCATGTGTCTTTCCCAGAAACTGATGGGCTTTTTTCCTAGCGGGCCACGTGTCCAAAAAGAGTGTAAGCCGCCAGAGAAGAATATTTTCGCTGGCGGCTGTCTTAAACCAGCAGCCAGTGAAGATATGGCTTCGCTGGCGGCTGACGTAAATTGGCCGCCAGAGAAAATAGTTCTTCTCTGGCGGCCGACATAAAGCGACCGCTAGCGAAGATATTTCTTTACTGGCGGTTTATAACCGCTAGCGAAGATCTTGATCTTCACTGGCCTTTGCTTTGTGGCGGCCCCAAGTGCCGCCAGCGAAGACCCAAAATGGTCGCCACGAAAAGCTGTTTCCGTAGTAGTGTATGTCCCCTATTTAGTTTTTCTTTTCAAGAAAACAAATATATGACTGATCCCTATTTATAGTAGTCAAGTGTGGCCGTTTACTCCCTCCTTTTGAAAAAAAACGAAATTATTTCAACTTGTTTATAGAGATTAAGGTTTGAAAAAAATGCTATATTATATTGTCCTTTATTAAATGACGTGTGAATCAGAAAAAGAGAGTGGTATAGGGTAGGTTGAGAAAAAGTTTAAATGAAAAGATAATTGATGGGATATGTGTTACTCTAAAGTGGCGGTTTTTGTAGGGAAAATTTTTATTCATAGTGTCATTTCTTTTAGGACTGAGACAATATGTTTTAATGCTCCAGGTGCACGCGAAGTGCTCGACCGTGTGCTTCGGGCCAGTGCGGAGAGAGTGAAGGTGGCGGTGACCGGAAGGCGAAAGGTGGAGGATGGTGGTGCGAGGTGGCTCTAATAGCCATGGCGGGTGGATGGCCTCAAGGCGAAGGGAGGGGGCATGGTGGTACAGGGGAGCGAGGACAGTGGCAGTGTGATGTGGGTGAGCTCGGGTCACGCTTTCGGCGTGGGCGCCCAACCACGGGGGCTAGAGCGCAAGATGGAGAGGTGGTGGATGCATGGGGAGCAACGGCATTGGCGTGGTGCGGACGTCGGGGAAAAAAGGCGAGGCCGTTGATGAGAAAACACGGTGGCCTAGAAGTTCTGCTTAGCTCCAGTGTAGGTCCAAATCTTGCTTTCGGGTTCAGGGCATGCCAGTTGATTTGAGCCTGCAACCAACAAGATATATAATAAAACAATGTTAGCAAACGATAGCCCATCAGTTGGTGGGTCGATGACATATCGTAGTAACCTAGCCGATGCACAGGCTGAATTGGCTGTAAGGTAAAGGATACTACAGATAAACTAGATTTAGATTAAGTATAATCATAAACAACTTTTCTTTAACGGGATCAATCCTATAGGTCGAATCCAATCGATGCAACACAAGATTAAAGTCTTTTAAAGTCAGTTGTTGTATGATTATAAAACCTAAATAACTAGCTGATGAGTAGATATTATAGATTAATCCCAAAATAATCATGATCGGCTGTAGATATAAACAACATGTAATTACTCATTTAATCTTTCTTTTATAATCAAGATCAAATAAATCAATGATTACATGAAACTATTTCATAGCCAATAAGATGTTTTTAAGGTATTTAGATAACGTATCGGCTGGAACTCCGATACAACTTTATACAAGAATATCAATTTTGATCAAATATGTTGAATAAGTTTCAACCTCAACGGATCAGACCTAACCGATGGCAGCGTGAGATTTGAAACAAGCTTAATATATTTAAAGGATTAATATACTTATATAAGATGGCAGATATAACATGTAAAGCAAATTAAACTATAATAACTTAAATGCGAAACAGTTATATCAGGTAAGATCGGCTGAAACTCCATTCTACTCTTATTGGCAATCAAGGAGCAGGTTATCTTTTATGATGCTGATAATGACTTAGTAGGTCAAACCCAATTGATGCAGCACTAAGTATGAAAAAGAAGCACAAAATCTAAACAATCAAGCCCTTGACTGATTTTTAGGGTGGTAGATAACTTGCTAAGCCGATAGAACGATTTAGCCGATAGCGACGAAACCTTGGGAAAGGCTTGACCGATATAAATAAATTGAGCCATTGAGTTAGATTAACTAAGATATATGATAACTAAAGATTGTATAAGATAGATTAGAACATTTAAAACGATGCGCTAATCCGTTGATACAAACCGCTATGACAAGCCATACCTTTTATTGGAGATCGAAATCGATGCAGTCCAACTCGAAACAAGAACTCGTCGAAAAGTAAAAGTAAAATTGTGGCGATGCATCGAGAGTGTATTGAACTGTTGTTATTTTCTTACAAGACCCTGGACATATATTTATACCCGAACATGCAAATCTTGTCCATATTGGACATGACTCAAAACTTGCCTAATTACAAAATAAACAAACAAGTCTCTAGGCGAACTTTTACCACCAATTCCTTAAAGGAAACAACTAATTCTTAATCCTAATTAATATATACAGTTGCCTCTTCTGGACTCCATCCTTGTTTGACAATATCTTCAAGTTTCTTCCCGAGTCTGATATGAACTCGTGTTGCCTGTATCGGCTGACCGAGTCCGATTCTGTATCAGCCAATATGGTTTTCAGCCGATGCGCTTCTCTATTTTTGGAAACAATCCTATTTCCTCGAATCCGCTTCGGACCTAGCTTCATCCTTGCGTATCTTTACCAAATTTTGCTGGTAACAGAGGCTGGGCGAGGTGGCAGGCGGCTACAGTTTGGATGGTGTCGGTGTGGGCTCGGGGGATGACGCCTCGATAGTGGCCGGCGCTGTGCGCGGTATGGGGAGGCGAGGAAGTCATTGGGGTGGGGCCCGCATGGCCGGCGGTGGACGTGGGGAGAAGGTGGAGGCGCATCCTCAGCTTGTCTCGACATGGCACGGAGCACAGCGGTGCATGGCGCTGTGCGAGCGGCACAGCTCAGCGTGTCGCTCGGCCTGGCTCGACATTTCATTGAGCATGTGGCGTGCACATGTGGCTGCCTGGGTGGGGAAGAAGGAGAAGCTGGGCCGGACTGGGCCAGCCGAGACTGGGAATGGGGTGAAAAATGGGCCCGCTTGGAGGGGGAAAGGGTGGCTGGCCCAAGACAGAAAGGGATGGAGGAAGAAGTTGGCTAAGGGAAAAGAAATGGTAGCCCACAGGAATTGTAACATTTCTCAATTTTTCTAGGAATTTCATAGTTTGAATTTTTGAGGGACTTTGTTGGAATTGTAAATGAATTGTAATTGTACATTGGACTCTAATTATTATAGGGGTGCATATGTGGATTTTGGATGATTGAGTTGATATCTTTAATGGCACAAACCAAAATTCGAATAAGAACCAAATTTTGAAAATAAAATTAGTATTTAAATTAGGTTTTAAATAGGAGTGAAAATCGGGATGTTACACAATGTCCCCTAGTTGCTTGCATGTAATCTAAATAGTTATCAAAAAAATTTAAAAAAAATTGGTAACATAGACTAATATAAAATATATCACTTCACACACATGCAAAGCCAAATTCGACTTCTACAAGTTGCAACAAAAATAATAAATTAAACTGAAAATAGTTATCGTACAATTGCAGTTATTTTTGTTACAACTTGTATAAGTTGAATTTTAATTTGCATGTTTGTGAAGTGATATATTTCATATTAATCTATCTTAAAAAAATTTTAAAATTTTTTGATGACTATTTAGGTGGCATGCACGAAACGAGGAGATATTCCCTCGAGGGATGAAAACATTTTCCCCTAAGAGAGATCTCGACGGTCATGTTGTTTCCTATATGTCAACCGACATCCTGATGTTCTACACAACCAACCATGCAATGTTTGAGAGAAATATATACCACTACAGCTTTGCTTTTTTGCTTCTGTATACTAAACAAGCGATGCTCCGGTGCTTTTTACTGCTAGTATTATATTATTACTAGAAATGATTTGAACCGTTCATTATTAATAAGGGTAAATCAGTAATTTACTAATACAGTGATTAGGGATTACTTTGTCATTTATATTTTTTCCCGGCTAGATCGATATGTGGTCATTCATTACGCTAGCATCGCTCATATATATTCCATCAAAAAATTTAAAATAGAAGGAAAAAAGGTTTAGTCACTGCTAAATAACGATTATACCTTTCACACCTATTTTTTTTATAATAATGCTCTTCACGTTTCTACTGTCGCTAACTAAGACGAACGGTAGTATAAATAGATCTGAACTTTTCGATCAAATGAGATCAATAGTTCTGATTGTTTTCTACAGCACTGTACTGGGGCTTTCCTTAAACATATATTAGTATCCATCGAGCAAAAAAGTAGTGACCGAGAGAGCCTGAACATGAACAGAACCGATCGATATCACCCTCTATTATGCCATGATTCTGTTGTTTCGGCTAACTCCTTCCAGATCTTCCTGGTGAAGGATTTTCTCAGCCGACTGATGATCAGGTCAATGCTCAACTGAATGTTCAGGTTTCACAGCTGACATTGCATGGAACGAGATCGATCGACGAAATCGCGACAAGACCAAAAACGGTGATCGCGAACAGCGCGTCAAACATGCAACTATATGCAAGGTCACTGGCCGCGCGCGGCGGATAGCCAACAGAGTCAGCATGTACACCGGCGTCTGCAGGATGCATATGCATATATACACCGGCGAAATTAAAAATGTTTAGTACCACATGGGAAAACTACGTTGATTGAGACCCATATAAAAGAGGCATCGTTCGTGTTGCACCTGCCGAGCCTGGTTGCACGGGCTTGTCACACCAGCTGCGGGGGGCAGGAGCTTGGTAGGTTAGGCTGCTAAGGGATTGAGGCATATAGAGATATCTCTCCCACCATCCCACCAGTGCTGCTTTAGGGATCGAGGTATAAGAGATACCTCTCCCACGAATATCAGCCTCACCTACCAACTCCTTTTTTTTACCTCCCATAAAAACATGGCTCAAGATTTAATTACTTGTTAGTTTATATATCTACTTCCTCCGTTTTAAAATATAAATATTTATAACTTTTTGGAGCAAATTCTTAGTTAAGAAAATATTATATATATATATATATATATATAAGTCATTTGATACAAATTTTAAATAATCCTAAAATATTTGTATATTTTTTNGGGGGGGCGGGGGGGGGGGGGGGGTGGTTTAAATTTGTTGGCGGTGGTTAACATTGATTTGTTGGCTAATGTCTACTGGTGTCTTGTTGATTCGATTGGACGCGAGTTGGGCATTGTTCTGAAGTTATAATTTCGTTTTCCTCCAAACATTCAACATATCCAGATACTAGTATGCTACCAGGAGTATTTTCCCTGAATTATTTATTTCTAAATTGTTAGGCTGATCACTTACTAACAAGTATGCTGGAGTCTGCAGTGGGTTGAAAGAGGTCGTGCAGCTGCGTGCATCTCACTTAAAAGAGGCTGCGGACTGTGGCTGGCATCTCGATCTGGCGTCCTTACGTCGGGAGGGGCCAGATCACCACGGCGGAAGGCGCCTCTCACATCGGCAGCTGCGACGGTGCCGGCGGCACGAGTGGAGGCACCCCCATCAATCATCCGACGTGTCACGGCGGGAGGGACTCGACCCCTTACGCCGGTGGCTGCCAGTGATTGAAATTTCGTTCAATTTCGCCTCCCACCGGCAAACATATATTTTGCTCGAAATTTTGGTTTTTTAAAATTTTTGTGAATTTGGTCAAAGTTTATTCAAATTCGTCCAAAATTTATCATATTTTCAAATAATTTCGGTTGAAAAAGTACCAAAATTTCCAAAATTTTGGTTCCTTCGGCCCCCTCTGGCAAAAAATCCTAATTTTGAAATTGCAATCCCCGATGGCTGCAAGGTGGCATTGGCTTAGCCGACATTGGTGGAGGAGATCTACATGTCGGTAATTAGCTCTGATGTGGGGCCTTCGTCTTCATCACACCATGGGCGACAAGGTTGACAACATCCACAAGGCAATGGGACGATACTCGTGAGCAGTGAGGCTAGCGATGGCCGTGAGCAGCGAGGCGACGAAGACCGTGAGCGGTGAGAACAACGTCGACGCGAGGCGTTCCAGGCTCAACAAGGGCTGGTCAATGGTGGCCTAAGCGAGGGTGAGTCGACGGTGGCATAAACGCCTCTGGATCTTAGCACTATTGAGAGCTCGCTACCGTCGGGTTGGAGGTCAACTCCAACATCGCCACAGTGATCAATCTACGCCGTCACAGGATCAACGTCCTAAGTGACGACAAGCGTTCTTATGGCGGTGGTGGCTGCAACAAGAATGGAAGATGTCATGCTCGTTAGTAGGGCAGGCGGCGGCCAGAGTGGCTCGGTCTGGCCTATTAGCCAAATTCGGTATCTCTTTGATGGGCAAGGCAGCTATAGTGAGGAGTGACATTGAAAGAATAACAATAAGTTGATTGACAGTGCCAGCAACATCTGGGGCCTAAGTGTCGTTGGATCTGAGGTGTTTGTGCTAGAATCCGTTTGAGTAACGGCAAGTTACGTCAGAGGGCGCCTTTTCTTCTTTAATTGGATGGCGTTGGTGAGCGAATGCACTATGGGCCAAGAGCCGCCGTATTTTTGGATCCGGCCGTTGGTAGGGGCAGCATGTGGTGGAGGAGCTGATCTGAGGCATATTAGAGCAGCTTTTTTTTTTACGTGGAAGTTTCAGTTGATGAGGCAGATTTACCAAAAAATTCTTAATTAGTAGAAACTGCATATGTAAAGAACAAGTACATTATCAAAGAGTAAAGCCAGGAGGAGGATTGGATGTCATCCAGCCCAACCCAATTTGCTATTGTTGGGTTCCCACTGCAGTAGAGGCCCTACATACGTCTTCAAATTTGTGTCGAATGTGCTATAGTCCATTTTAGAATTGTTTTTTAAAAAAACTGCAACACTAAATTGATTGGAACTCCAATTGTTAGTCGTTTTCTATCCACTACTACAACAACCATTTTTCCAAGCGGCCTAATCTAGTTTTTACATACGGTTGATCAGCACATCTGCACGAAAAGGTCTGCGAAAATCGTTATTTTTGCATGTCGATGCTTATGTGGGCAGCATGTAAAAATAAAAATCCAAAAAAAATAAAATCACAAAATAAAAATATGCCATCCGCTCCCGCCGCCGGTGACGTGTCGTCGTTTGCTCCCGCCGTCGCGGGAGCCGCCGCCGCCGCTCCCACTGTCGGGGAAGGCTGATCCGCCCGCAACCGCCCGCCGTCAGTGCTCCTCCTGCCACCGCCGCTGGATCCGTGCGGGCTCAAGCAAGGGACGGTCGCCGCAGCCGGATTCGGGCGGGTGACGATCGCCGCCGCCGGATCCAGGCGAGGGGAGCCCCGTCGAGCCGCCTGCCACAGGCCGTTCCACTCCCGCCGCCGGCCGCTCGCCGCTGAGCTGCTGCCGCCGGCGGCCATCATGCCCGTCGTCGCCCCCGTTGGCTGAAGAGAAGAGGAGAGGAGGTGAGAGAGAGGAGAGGAGGTGGAAAGAATAAGAGGTGAGATAGAGAGGAGAAGATATGGTATAACTTCAAAATTTTTTGAAGTGTTGAGAGGGAAAAATAGGAGGTAAGTTAGACTTCCAGGCAGTTTCTTAAGAGGCCCGCATGCAAAAAATCAATTTTCGTAGGCGGACCTCTTAAGGGGCCGCATGCGACAATGAGCTCGTTTTTGCATGCGGTCCCTTAAGAAGTCTACCTGCGAAAATCGATTTTTGTATACGAGCCTTTTAAGGAGCCGTATGCAAAAATAAAGGGTGATTTTTGCGGACGTAGCCAATTATGGTTCGTTTGCAACCTAACGAGGGTCTCGTTCAGAAAAATTATTTTTTAGTAGTGATCAATTAAGTTTATCGGAACTCCAATTGTTTATTCAACGTTTTCTACCAGTTTACCTGATCCCTTTCGGCAAAGATGCATCATCTGCCAACTGCTAAAAACATCTAGTAGGACACCCTCATAAAATCTACACATAAAGTATTTCCCATCCATCGTGAGGTTATAAACCGTACATATAAATATTTATTTGTGTTGGTTTTTAAAAAAAAGTCAGCATGCATATGAGGTTGCTATCGTATTTGTACTGGTATTTTTGAAAACCGTCACATATGTGTAATTGTGTGTACCAGTTCTTTAAAAAAAATCGACACATATATTGGGTTGAGCTGAAACGAGCATGGGTAAAAGGCAAAAAGAATATCTACCTCGACAAGCTTTCTCGTCAAAGGCCTCCCTCGGCTCACCTCTCTCCCTTATTTCCCTCTCCCTCCCTCTCTCTCATCCTCCCCCACCACTTGAGCATCCTCCCCCACCACCTGAGCAGCTCTCCTGGGTACAACGGCCACCGGCACTCTCTCCCCAGCATGACGACTAGCAACTCACGCGCTCTCTCTCTGGCGCGGCGGCGACTGCTCTTCCTCTCCTTGGTGTGGTGGACACTGGATCCGGCCATCTAGAGTGCGGTCCTTGAGTGATGACGGTCCTTGAGAAAGTATCTCGAGGTATTTAAATTTTACGCTAAAATTTTTGATACCTCGTGGTAAAAAAAAATTTTCATTCATCCAACAGGTACCATATCTCAAGGCCGATGCTCTCACGGTTTGGCTGTTGGTGGTGACGGTGCCAGCAGCAGCCGCCGGCGTGCCAGCGGGGGCATTGTGATAAGGAGTTGGAGAAGGAGCGGTGGTGGCCATCAACGGTGCCGATGTTCCACACAACCAAACGTGTAATGTTTCAGAGAATCAGTTACAATTCTGAACTGAACATTCTTCAACATATTTAATTATCAATCAAAAAAGTTAGGATGGAGAATATCAACCTCAACCTGGACAGAACCGACATCCCCCGTAGTAGAGTCGTCGTTGGCGATGGTCTCGATGAGATCCACAGCTTGTTAATCCTGCTGAGCCATTCGTCCGTACGTGCACAATTACTAGTTGCTGTTCCTCTCCCTAAAACATCGAAGTTTCACTAGTCTACTCTGAATGTTCCAGGCTAGTTCCGCTACCAGATAAAGGACGTACGACTGCTCTCGAGTATGCGCGCAAATTCCGCAAGAAACTGAATCTTCATGGTGTATGTTAAAATGTGAGTCTCTTTTTTTTAACACATATATGTGAGGGTACAACTGACAGAATAACAATCATATTTTGTGTTGGTATGTGACATTCTTTCAACGCTCTTACTGTGAGATTGATCAGAAATCGATTTCCCTGTCGATTGGGGCTGAGTTTATGGTTGTGCACTCCTGCACTTGTGCTCATCCATTGACTTTCTCTTCCTTGTAGCCTTCTTCCATGACGCACTGACGATTTTAGTTATCTTGAACTGCATTCCTACCTGAGGTCGGACATATTGAACGACCATTATTTTCTATTGATGCTTCCCATTGTTCATAACCCAAGAGGATTTCAATATCTTATATGTTAGGTGTTGGTTACTATTGTTTATCAACTTCTCTCTCTAGTTATTTGAGAATGCTTAGAAGGTTTCGGCATCTTTACGTTAAGAAAAAGAAACTTCAAGAATTACACATGGACTTAATTTTAGTTCAGACAAAAACCTAACTTATGCTTCATGCATGTAACAAGTAAAACTGAGAGTGCTGCCTGCTGGTTACCAAGCAGTACCAAGAGCAATTCCCACGAAACCCTAGCTGAAGCCTGAAGATCGACGAAGTCCGCGACAAGACCAAAACGGTGATCGTAAACCATGCAAAATCACCGCGTGTGGCGGATGGCTGAACCGCCTGAACGTAGTCGGCATGTACAGCCAGTGCTCGCGAAACCAAGATTTTAGTAGTTAGTACCATATGGGAAAATTACGTTGGTTGAGGCCCGCATAAAAGAGGACGCGCTTGTGATGCTCCCGCCGAGCTCGGTGGTGCGGGCTTTGTAACCCCAGCTGCGGGGGGCGGGAGTTTGGCAGGTTTCGGCTGTTGGGGATCGAGGTTATATAGCTTCTCCCCACCGGGAGCCCCTGTCCTGGGTAGGAATGCAAGCGGGCACGGTTGCGGACAGCCCGCGCCGCGTCCGCATGCCCGCAGTGAACTGGCGGCTTACAAGCGGGTCCTGTATAACTGCCCGCATGCACGATACATTAGTTTGAAAGCAAACAAGCAGTCACCATTTGGGAGCAAAGAAGGGAACAAGAGCCATTGAGGCAGACCATGAAAATCTTAGATGTGACAAGAGGAACAAGAGCCATTGAGGCAGACCATGAAAATCTTTTTTCCAACGTCTGAAGTTGGAGGTTAAAAAAGAAAAATCTGAAAGTTGGCGAAGTTGGAGGTTAAAAAAGAAAAATCTGAAAGTTGGCGAGTCCATCTATATCAAAGTTCTTTGATACCATCGTCGAGTTCCACTAGCCAACCTACTCCTATAGTCGCTGATGATTCTTGATCCAGTAGAAAATGCAGACTCTGATGCAACTGAGGATGCAGGGACAGCTAGCAAATCAAGCGCCATGCGTGACAATATTTGGGAAATAATTTGTCGCACTCCTGGAGACCTGACTATTCTTGGCAATACAATTGGTGATCGTGTTCGCTTCGCTGTCAGAGGATTCAATGCTGCTAACTTTCGTTTTGCAGCCAAGAATTGTGTTGACGAATACGATGATAAGCCTCCCGAAGAGCCCTCTGTAACGACCTCTTTGATATGTCCTCCTTGCGGAGCTTCAGCTAATGATGTCGACATGGGAGAAAACCAAAGTACTACATGTAGAAAACATGATGGAAAAATAAAATATTAAGCTACTCTAACAGGCAACAAAAGCAATAATATTTACTCCATCAAAAGGGGTTGGTGGTTGTGAGGATGTGCTATACACCCATCCATTACCTTTAGTTCAAAAGTTGTTTGTAAGATCTTTTGTACAAGCAAGTTACTAAGTGGGAATTATGAGTGCAGTTTTATGGATTTGGGCTAGTTGTTTCTGCATTATTATATGTTTTTGGAGCTTATAGTACACTTATCTAAAGATCCATGGTGATACACACACTTTTCTAGCATCACTAAAAAATTGGATATAGAAATATATATCAAGGATGGATATTTCCAATCCAGGAACATGTATTTCAATAAAACGGAGGCAACAAATATGTGCGAGGGAATCAATTGAACAGATTTAGCATTAGCTTGCTAAAGGCCCTGGCCTGATATGCTAAATTGTACAGGGGCAAAATAACGCAATGATAGATCAAATGGAGCAAAGGTAACTGTTTAAACACTCCCACAGCTACTGCTTTAAAACTTAAAATACCAAATACTACTAGCAAAGCAACACATCCTCTGGAGAAAGATCTCCGCCCAGTAACAACCAAACATAGGCATAGCATCCCACAAGGCAAGTCTACATGTCTCGTGACCAAATTTTTAAAAAAAAAAGAAATCAGGACAAGTTTTCAGTTCAAAAAAAAAGAAGTTTGAGGGGAAGAAATTACTGTTGGGAATGTCCTTCAGCTTCGATCCAGAGCCCTGCAACAGCCAAGAAAGCACCAAAAGAGAGGTCAGCAAACGAAGCAGGAAGGATTCCAATCCTCGAGCGTGAAACCAAAGCGTGGATGGATAGCATCCATCGCTAAAACGACTATTTTTAGCACACTAATAGGACAAAAAGAAAAATTCAGCTTTTGTCGGCTGGACGACCTCGCCGGAGGAGAGGAGCCGCTCTAGCCTCGATCTCGCGAGGACGGCGGCGAAGGCGGCGCGTGACGGAGCCGCTCCAGCCTCGATCTCGCGAGGACGGCGGCGAAGGCGGCGCGTGACGGAGCCGCTCCAGCCTCGATCTCGCGAGGACGGCGACGAAGGCACGCGGATAATTGGCTAGCGTTTGGGGATAACGGGATAGTGGGCTCCCGGCGGACACGCGGATGCGGGTCAATCTAGCCCGTCTAGCAAATGCGGCCTTTTCGCGGGACGACATTGTGGGCCTTTTTGCGGGATGGCCTTGCAGGCAAGCAGGCTGGCCCGTGCCACTTGCACCCCTAGTCCTGGGCGCCCTGGCATAGGCAGGCTGCAACGGGAATATTATATAAAACCTTGGATGACAACAACAACCAGCATCCAGGTTCTCCCGTCCTGCTTGCGAGGCTTCGACCAGCGGCTCACGCCGGAGTGAATCAACGACGTAACACCAGTGATCTCCTCGACGGCACAGGGCGCGCCACCTATTGGATTATGCATAGGCTACGATAATATAAATCAAAATTTTTCTATCGTGTAAACCAAGAACCATACAAGTATGAAATCATAGATCGTTACCACTCGACGCGCTGTATAGCGAAAGAAGGTGCTAAGAAGCCGAAGAAACGTTAGCGACGTAGCACGCGTCGATATAGAGGAAGTAGTAGATCGCAATATCCCGACCTTCTCCTCCTCGTGTGCACGCCTCGCCGTGCTCTCACGCCGATCAACGCCACAGACCAGCGGCACCTCTACCGGTATTCACACATTCAGGGATGGAACACGTTGTACAGACGTGCTAACGCCCGTGCGCCGCTAGGGTTTTGCTTGGCAGGGGAGTAACGGCTAGGGTTTCTATCTCACACTAGCCTCATCACCCGAAGAATATATATAGGATCCATAACTGGGCCTCCGAGGCCCATAGGAGTCCTACTCGGATCTCTATTCGAATTGAGCATATATTGGATCTCCATCCAATCCTTTTATTCCAGCCCGTTAAGTATGCGACCCTGTAGGTTCATGTACACTCGGCTACAACCCAAAAACTCTTTTTCGATCCACGTGTCAATGGTGGCCCTTAGCAGAACATATTAACCCACCGGGCATACATAAAGATCATATCGGCTGAATTTCTAGTGTATACTTGTATGAACCCCTTTACCTCACGATATCGATTAAGCTCAAGACTAGATATGTGTCATCCTTTAATAACTCAATCATTCACTCGATCCTGTAATAGATTATTTAACCTGCGATTGACTCCTCAATCACTTTTGGCATGGCCATGCACTTCCGTAATCTATAATATCGAGGGGCCCAGAGATATCTCTCCAAAGGAGAAGCAAATCCCATCATGATTATTCATATCGCACTACATGTTTCATAGCGTGTCCAAAGACTACTTTTATAATTACCTAGTTACGGAGTAGAGTTTGGCAACCCTTAAGCAAGCTACTACACATGTCGGAAACCATGATAATCTCAGGTCTAAGGATTCTACACCAACACTAATATAAGACCACTGATGGCACATCACATATAGCTCTCGCAGTATCTCATGTTGGGTCTATCCATGATTAATTTGTTATCTTCATACCATGATCCATGAGACATGATCATCAATCAATGAATGTGCTGATCATTGAACTATATATGTTCCATATATGATATTTGATCAGGGATCCTTTAGAAATAGTAACATACAGTATAAATAGTCTCATGAACGAATCACATATTCATTAATTAATAATTAGTTATCTATTTAAAGGAACAACATATAATAAAAATGTAAATATAGTATGTGATACAATTATCTCTATGATTGTCTCTAGGGCATATCACCAACACCACCTACGAGGACAGGATCAGGATCAGGTTGCCTGCGGTACGGGGAGAACTATTGCTATGACAGAGTTGTAATTGTCCCTACTAGAAATCCAAATTTGCCACAGTGACACTGATATGTAATGGAGAAATTTCAGCCAGCGGGCATGCATGTAACAAAAAAACCATGTTCTTACAGCCAAACACTGGATGCACCATGTACAAATTGATTAATTCTGCAGTCTGAGTCAAGGGGCTAGGAGGAGGTTTCATGCATGTAAGAACACCAGCTAATCGGTGGAAGCTAGGCCTGGTGATTGACTGACTACTGGCCATGACTGGCTTGACAAATGTAAACGCCCATGGAATTGCAGCTTCAAGGCTACTGCCTACTTGACTTGCCCTGCCCGATCAAATTTTAGTCTAGACTACTAGCTACTGTGCCCCATGGTTTTGTAACAGTGCCTGCCTAGCTACTTGCCTACTTCAAGTTGCCAGGTTGGTACTCCTGTCCTAATCATCAACCTGAACTTGACCAGCAGCTAAAATTGCCATCGTCTTCGCTGTCAACACAAGTTACACATCTAAGATCCTGTGTTCTCATCAACCGGCTCTTTATATATGCTATGTTCTCCACATATATGTGCAGACTACTCGTATCTATACTTCTTCTCTACATTCACCAACACATCCTCCTCTCTTCTCTATGACTCCCCTGCTCGACATATCTCTCGGCCTTGTTCTCGTCTTCCTAGTTCCTACAGAGCACAACTACAAGCTGTGCTGCAAATGATGTTCTCAGGGTAGGCCAAGCGCTCACCGTCGGCGACAAGCTGATGTCGAGAAACGGCAAGTTTACGCTCAGCTTCTTCCAGCCAAGCATTGTCAGTAAGTCCGGCAACATCACCTCCCCCAGTTGGTATGTTGGTGTATGGTTCGGTAACATCTTGGATTTCCCTACCGTATGGGTTGCTAATAGGGATAAGCCGGTCACTGAACTTCAGCTCAATCTAACACAGCTGAAACTATCGAGAGATGGCAATCTTGTCATCTCAAACAATGCCACTGGATCCATACTCTGGTCTACTGACATTGTCAATAGGACATCATCAGCCACCACCATGAACAGCACTAGTAGTGTCGTTCTCTCGAACGATGGAAACCTTGTGATAGTAAGCTCATCGAATGTGTTGTGGCAGAGCTTTGACAATCCATCAGATGTTTTGCTTCCTGCAGCCAAATAATTTGGGTGGAATAAGCTCACTGGTTTTATTCGCCAGATCATCTCAAAGAAGAATCTGATTGATCCGGGTCTTGACTTATACCATGTTGAGCTTGGCAGTAAAGGGGTTGTGCTTAGGCACCGTAACCCCCCTGTAGTTTATTGGTCTTGGTCATCGGAAAAATCGACAGATAAGTTTATGCTTATTTCACTACTAAAGCAACTGATAATCATAAAACCCACATACTAGATGTCTAGGGGTGAAAATGAATCGGATTTAGACGAATAGTAGTCATATCATATCCTAAACGATATTTTTTAAACGGATACGGAGCAGGTGTGGATGTGGATGCGGAACAGATTATTTCGGATGTCGGAAAAGATGCGAAGTCGATGTGGACCTGATTCGGAAACGGATTAAAATTGTCGGATGTTTCGTGTATATGTAATCAACACAACATCAACTTAGAAATGCAACAAACAACAACAAAATAATCAGTGAATGATCTAGCCGTAATAACCATATGCTTGAGTACTAAACAACATGAATACATGACGCCTATAATATAAAAACACAGCTACGCAAGTCTAAGATGAGACGGTAAGAAGCTCGGACTAAGAAGCCCAAATTAATTGATGAATTAGGTCATTTTATGAATCGGTTTATGTTGTATTCTATATATAGAGTGGTTATATGTATCGATAATTTTGGATTATCCGGTAAACGGCCTATCGGATAATCCGCATCCGTCGGATTTTAGAGATACAACATCCGCATCTACAACTGCACCACACTATCCGCATCCGCATCCATATCCGTCGGATTTCTATAAACCCATATCATATGCTCGTTTCGGATGGATTCAGATCGGATCGGATCGGATATTATCCGATGCGTTTTCATTCCTATAGAGATCGGATTGATACTTGATAACAATGAAGAGGAGTACTATACATACACATTGTTGGATGAATCATATTCCAACGTCTTGTTAGACATATCCGGACAGGTGGAGATAAATGTTTGGTCTCTGCAAAAGGTATATGTCCAGCCTGTTGATCCCTGCAACGCATTTGCTCGAAACCGCTAATGGGCGCTAGCCACGTGGCGTAGCCAAGTGACGCGCACAGAGAGGGGTCGCCGGAACGGCACGGGGGGAGTGGGCACATGGCCGTTTCGTTTTTTTTTTGTTTTTTGCTTTCCCTTTTTTTTTGTTTTTTCTGGTTTTTTGGTTTTTTTAATATGTACGTATACAAACTTTGTATATATACATATAAAAAAATATAAACACATATACAAATTTGTATACGTGTATACAAACTTTGTATACCTACGTATAAAAAAAATATATACACATATACAAAGTTTGTATAGGATGTATACAAAGTTTATATATGATGTATACCTACGTATACAAAGTTTGTATACATACGTATAAAAAAACCAAAAAAATTTCAAATTTTCTATATCAATATAAAGTTTATACTTATGTATCCAAAGTTGTCTATACATATGTATATATTTTGTATACATACATATAAACTTTGTATAAATATATACAAAATGTATATGTATGTACATAAAATATATACATACATATATACGTATCCGTATGGAGGAGAAAGGACTAGAGGGAGGGCAGCTGATCCCGCACGCGCGACTAGTCGCGGATCAGCAGCCCCCGCATTTGCTACCTGTGGGCCTTTCAAGATCTGCAATGTTATTTCACGCCCATTTTGTGACGGTATGGAAAACTTCTCTCGGAAGTCACCTAAGGATTGGGAGCTTGATGATCGAACGGCGGGATGCATGAGAAACACTCAGTTGGATTGTGGTAACATGACAAGTTCGACAGACGTATTCCATTCCATAGCTCGTGTAACATTGCCCTACAACCCCCAAAGTGTGGACAATGCTACCACTCAGAGCAAATGTGCGGAAGCTTGTCTTAGTCACTGCTCCTGCAATACCTATTCCTATGAGAGGAGCAGATGCTCTATTTGGCATGGAGATTTGCTTAGTGTAAATATGAATGATGGCATTGATAATAATTCTGAAGATATTCTTTATCTTCGCCTTGCTGCAAAAGATTTGCCAGGTTCGGCAAAAAACAGAACAAAACCAATTGTTGGAGTTGTTACTGTTGCAACCATTACAAGTTTTGGATTGGTAATGCTCATTCTGCTCTTACTGATTTGGAGGAACAAATTCAAGCGTTGTGCTACATCATTATATGGAGATCAATGTAGTGGTGGTATTGTAGCCTTTAGATACAGCGAGTTGTGCCACGCTAATAACAATTTCTCAAAAATGCTAGGAGGAGGTGGCTTTGGTTCTGTTTTCAAGCTAGGGAGTGTTAAGTGACTCAACTACTGTGGCAGTGAAAAAGCTTGATGGTGCCTGTCAGGGAGAGAAGTAATTCAAGGCAGAAGTGAGCTCAATCGGATTCATACAACATATCAACCTAGTTAAACTGTTTGGTTTCTATTGCAAAGGCGATGAGAGGCTACTTGTGTATGAACACATGGTAAATGGTTCTCTTGATGTCCTTCTATTTCAAAGCAAAGCAGTGAGACTGTCCTAAATTGGACCACTAGGTATAACATTGTCATCGGAGTTGCTAGAGGACTGTCCTACTTGCATCAGAGCTGTCACAATTGCATCATACATTATGATATTAAGCCAGAAAACATACTTCTCAATGCATCATTAATTTGTTCCTAAAATTACGGACTTTGGAATGGCAACATTTGTAGGAAGGGATTTTAGCCGAGTTCTGACGACTTTTAGGGAACCATAGGATATTTGGCCCTAGAGTGGATTAGAGTCGTCGCTATTACACCAAAAGTTGATGTTTATAGCTTCGGTATGATACTGTTAGAAATCTTATCAGGAAGGAGGAATACAAGTAGAGTATATATTGCCAATAGTAATCATGTTTCTTATTTCCTTGTACATGCTATTACCAAGCTTCATGAGGGAGATGTGCGAAGTTTGGTTGACCCACAGTTTCATGGTGATTTTAGTCTAGAAGAGGCTGAAAGAGTTTGCAAAGTTGCATATTGGTGCATCCTGCAAGATAATGTGTTTGAACGACAGACAATGAATGAAGTCATTAGGGTTCTTGAAGGTCTACAGGAACTAGATGTGCCTCTAATGCCAAGACTACTTGCAGCAATAACATAATGCTCCAATGTGTCTGAGTGTGATAGTTCTTAAGTATTTTGTAGTCAATAATAATATTTGTTTCAGAAAATTTTGATGTTTTAACCTGATTGAAAGGAATAAAGGAGTACAATCTTGCAAATGCCAAATTGTGCCGCGGCCCTATGTTGTTGCTTCAGCTGCCACCCTCCACTCCGGTCAAATCCAGGAGAGTGAGGGAGGGGAGGGGACAACCGATGAGGATATCAACACCATCGATACATCCATGTCTCCACAAGTACAACCTCATGGTCCTATTACCTACGCTCGTGCACATCAACTCATGTAACGCCCGTTTTGTCGCGGCGTTAGCGGAAAAACCTAATTGCTAAAAACCCTATTTGCGAAAGTTTTGCTCTTCGGTTGAGTCTTGTGGTGTGCCAAGGTCTCGTGTTTCCCCTCTCGTCTCAGTCCCGGAGAAAACCGCGAAATCGGATTTCGAATCCGAACCCTAAAACCCCTTTTCTCTCTCTCTCGGCAAAAGTCTGTTTTGCGTCCCCCCCCCTCGGGCCGATTGCCCTCTCGGCCTGCTTCCTTTTCCTACCCTCTTCCTCGGGCCGCCCTCGGCCCATTCTCCTCTCGGGCCAATTCCCCCTCGGCCTGCCTCCACCCGCGCCCCTCCTCCTCCTACCTGGGCCGCGCTGTCACGGCCCGGTCCGCTCGGCCTGAGCGCGTCGAGCACGTGCATAGCACGTGCGCCGCGCGCACCCGTGCCGAGCGACAGAGCGCCCGCTCTCTCCCCGCTCTCGCCTCACTCCCTCGCCATTCTCTCTCCTCTCCGTTCCGTCACTGGCGACCGTCGCTCCTAGCCCCGCAGTCCTGCGTGCGTGCCGCCAAGGGAGAGCACGCGCGCTCCCCTTTCTCTCCCCGCGCGCGCCCCTCTCTCTCTCCCCGCGCGCCCTACCCGATTCGGCAAGGAGGCCGCCCTCCTTTCCTCTCCTCCTTTTTTCCTTTTTCCCCGACCGGCCGACGTCACCAGCAGCGCCGCTCGGCCGCTAGTGCAGAGAGCGCCAGCGCGGTCCCCTCCCCGTGCTCCACCGCCTCCGCAAACCGCCTCCACTCCCCCGAACCTTCCTTGCTCCTTCCCCTTTTAAGTCCCCCTCTGCCCGGCCGCCATTGTCATCTCCCCAAGCTCCTCTCCTCTCCTCGTCACTGCCGCCGCCGCCCTTGTCGGCCGTCGCCGTAGCTGAGGACGCCGAGGAGGACCCCGTCACCTTCCTCTCCCTCAACCCGGAGCCGCACCACCGTTCCCGCGCCATCGGCCTCCTCCCCGGCAAGCCCCTCCCCGCTGCGGTAACCTCCATCTCCCCTCCATCTCCCTCCTCCTCCCGCGACTTAGGGCGCTAGTGTAACGCTCGTTTTGTCGCGGCGTTAGCGGGAAAACTATTTTGCTAAAAACCCTATTTGCGAAAGTTGCTCTTCGGTTGAGTCTTGTCGTGTGCCAAGGTCTCGTGTTTCCCCTCTCAGTTCAATCCCGGAGAAAACCGCGAAATCGGATTTCAAATCCGAGCCCTCAAACTCCTCCTTTCATTTTCTCTGGAAAAGTCTAATTTACCTCCCTCTGCCCTCGGGCCGGATTCTTTCTCGGCCTGCCCTTTTTCTTCCCTGGGCCGTCTCCCGGCCCAGCTCTCTCCCGCCGCCTGCCTCGGCTCGCGCCCCCTCTTGCTGGCCGCGTGCCGCCTCGGCCCAGCCGCCTGCCCGGCCGCCTTTTCCCGCTGGGCCGCGCCAGGCCGCCCGGCCCGCACGCGCCGGGAACGTGCGCCGCACGTGCGCCGTCCGCGCCGAGCCGAGAGAGGGCCAGCGCTCTCTCTCTCTCTCTCCCGTTCCCCGTTTCCTCTCTCTCCCGTCTCTTTTTCTCTTTCTCTCTCCTGGAGCTCTCTCCCGTCGGCACCCCTCCGTTCCCGTTCCCGCCACGACCGCCGCCGTCGTCAGCCGGGCCCCTGCGCCACTGCCCGAGCGCGCGCGCGCGCCCCCCTCTCCGCTTTTTCCCCTTCCCGTTTCGGCAAGGGGGCAAGGCCCCTTTTCCTTGCCCCTTTTTCCCCTTTCCGACCGGCGCCGGCGTCACCCTGCCGCGCCGCCTTGTCCGCTTGCGCCGGTCCCCCGCTCCGCCTCTCGGCCGCACCGCCTATCCCCGGCCGAACCGACCTAGCGCCCCTACAAAAAATCCCCCGCTCGGCCGCATTCTTTCCCTCCGCCCGGCCGCCTTTGCCGCCTCCCCGAGCTCGCCCCCTTCCCGCTGCCGCCGCCGCCCTTGCCGTCTGCCGCCGCTACCGCCAAGGGCTCCCGAAGGAGCTTCGGGCGCCATCACCGCCGCCCTCTTCCTCGGCCCGGAGCCACGCCGCGCCCCCCGCCGTCGCCCTCTTCCCCGGCTCACCGCCCCACCGCGGTAAGCCCCTCTCTCCCCTCCACCTCCCTCCGTTTTTCTTCGGTTAGGCCGCTAGGTAGCCGTAGTTCTCCCCGGGCGCCGCCGTCGTGCCGCCATCCTTCTCCCTAGCTCCGTCGCCGTGCGGCCATGCCCGCCGTCGCGTGGCGCCGTCGTCGGCCGCCGCCGCACCCCCCTCTCTTCAATCCGCGCCGGCGAACCAACTCCGCCTCAACTCCTCTCGCCGCCGGTGCCCGCCGCCCGTCCGCTCCGGCTCGCCGCCCCCGCCGGAGCCCGCACCCGTCGCCGGCCGGCCGATGCGGTTCCCTGCCTCTCCCCTCTCGGTCCGACGTGGTGTCCACGTGGACGCCACGTCCGCCTGCCCTTGCCCTTACCGTGAGTCGCACCCTGCGCTGACGCGCATGGTGGAGCTTTCTGGTGCTCAGGCCACTCAGCACGACCTTCTCCTTGAGGCTTACCGCTCCTTGGCTCGCCGCTACGCCGCGCTGGAGGCCCGCCTTGCTGAGGAGGGTGTCACCTCCGTGGACACTACCTCCTGGGACTCTGGCCGCCTTTGCCACTCCAGCCACCTGTCTTTCTACAGTTCACGTGGCTCTGCTCGCACCCCCAGCGGCCCACGCTCCCCCAGCCCGCGTGTGCCGTACTCGCCAGTCTACTCCCCCTACCCCCACCGTGCCAGCCCCTCCTACACCCCAGGTCACACCCCAGTCGTCAGCCGCCGTGGGCTCCGACTGATCTGCACCGCGCGGAAGCGCGTTGTTGGCTCCTCCACCGTGTTCCGTTTCGACCACCCAGCTCCTACCCCGCCAGCAGGCCGCCCTGCTGCCGGCCCTCGATAGGTTCCGCCGGTCCCTTCGCGTGCGCCGATCGACGTGTCCACGAGCTGACCACCGGAGCCAGCCAGGCAGGAGAGCAGTAGAGTTCGTCTGCTACAGGTGGAGTTCGAGTGCTAGACCTTTTGTACCGCCGCCAACTCTTTGGGAGTCGTGGCGAGGTAGTGTGTGAGTGTGTTGTTGTGGGTGTTGTCTGGTAGTCTAGATCTCTGAGGTGGTGTGCGTACAGTCAAGCTCGACGCAGCTCTGTGACTTGTCCACACCCGTTGTTTTAGGTGCTTTTCGAGTTGAGA
This sequence comes from Oryza officinalis, assembly GCA_008326285.1. Lineage (NCBI taxonomy): Eukaryota > Viridiplantae > Streptophyta > Magnoliopsida > Poales > Poaceae > Oryza > Oryza officinalis. Next base: position 29,885,706 of record BDMV01000009.1, on the reverse strand, counting down.
AAAGCTTTATGACTAGTGTGTGCTTTCTGAGCTCGTTTACTTTATTTCTTCCCTTTTAAGTGTTGTTCTGTTTTCTTACCCCGCCCTTTTGTGGGAGATTAGATGGCTGCCTGTCCCCGTCGTGTGGCTCGTGCTCCAGCTCGTTTGGGTTACGAAACCCGCAGGGAAGAACCAGAATCGGAAAATGAGTCAGGGAATGAACCGGTTAATGCTTCAACTCAGGCAGATCCTGCAGCAAACCGTGCACAGGACTTACCCCCGCCTCCCCAGCTTCAGGCAGATTACCAGCACATGATGGCAGTTCAGACTCAGATCTTGCAGGGCTTAGCCCAAGCCATTGCAGGTATCCAGCAGAATTTGCAGCCGCAGGCTCCGCACCCAGTGCCCTTTCATAACAACAACCACAGATCCAAGCTAACGGACTTTCTAAGATCCCATCCACCGGAATTCTCTCACACCGTCGAGCCCGTTGAGGCCGACGATTGGCTAAAGGATGTTGAGAGAAAGCTCAACCTTGTGCAGTGCACCCCAGTGGAGAAGACCCTTTTTGCTGCACATCAGTTGAGAGGCCCTGCAGCCGACTGGTGGAAGAATTACTGTAATGCCCATCCAGACGCTGTCAACATTGAGTGGGCAGAGTTCGCCGATGCCTTCCGTGCCGCTCATGTGCCCGAAAGTACCATCGACATGAAGAAAGAAGAGTTCAACCGTCTGAAACAAGGTACAGGAAGCGTCAATGAGTACCTGAGTCGCTTCAACAAATTGGCTCGGTATGCTCCCGAAGAAGTGGACTCCGACAAGAAAAAGATCAGGAAGTTCTTGAAGGGAATCGCAGTAGGGTTGAGAATCCAGTTGCTTGCCCATGACTTCCCCACTTTCCAGCACATGGTCAACAAGGCCTTGCTTCTGGAGGATGCCAGAAAAGAGGCAACTGAGGAATACAAGAAGCGCAAGTCTACCCACCAAGCGCCCCCATTCCGAGGTGCGCCACGCCCTCGTGTTGGACATCCCATGCAGTACCACCAACCTGCCCATCAAGTCAGTCGCCAACCTGGCTTTACTCCCCGTCCACCGGTGCCCCGCCTTACTCCGTCGCCCCAGCAGCATGCCCCTAGTGGCAACACCGCAAGGAACAGTGTCTCCTCCTTCAATTCGCCCACAGGAATGGCAAATGTGCAGTGCTTCACGTGCAAACAAATGGGACATTACGCCAGGCAGTGTCCTCGGAATCAGGGAAATTCTAACCCCGGACGCTCTGATGCTAGCTTCCCCAGGACGCCAGCACCTGCACAGTCCCGTCCAGTCACTCAGACAAGTGGACAAGGTTCTCGCGCCTCCAACAACTTTGGACGAGGTCGAGTGAACCACATTCAAGCTGAAACCGCCCAAGAGGCCCCCGACGTGGTGATGGGTATGTTCTCTGTCAACTCCATACCCGCACTCGTTCTATTTGATTCAGGAGCTTCTCATTCGTTCATATCACAAGCTTTTGTGAAAAGAAATGGTTGGAAAACCCAAAATTTACAAGTACCTATGGTAATACATTCCCCTGGAAGGGATATAAGGGCAGATAAACTATGCCCCAAGGTTGATCTAGTGATAGAAGGGGTTAGCTTCGCAGCCAAACCCATAGTCCTAGACTCCCAAGGTCTGGATGTCATCCTAGGGATGGATTGGTTGGCTAAGCACAAAGGACAAATTGATTGTGCCGATAGGACCATCACTCTGCAAGGACCCGGAGGAAAACAAGTGCGTTTCACTCCCCTCCTTCCCGGAAATCGGTCAACCCTGAACAGTTTGCAAGCCACTCCCTTGGAAATGGTACCCATAGTCAACGAGTACCCCGATGTGTTCCCAGAAGAACTACCCGGGATGCCACCGGATCGAGAAATTGAGTTCTCCATAGAGCTTGCCCCAGGCACCGCTCCCATTGCCAAGAGACCCTACAGAATGGCAGCCAACGAACTGGCAGAAATTAAGAAACAGATCGAAGAACTTCAGAACAAGGGTTACGTGCGACCCAGCTCGTCCCCTTGGGGAGCCCCTGTGCTCTTAGTAAAGAAGAAAGATGGCTCTGAGAGAATGGTGATAGACTATAGAGCCTTGAACGAAGTAACCATCAAGAATAAGTATCCCCTACCACGGATTGACGATTTGTTCGACCAATTGGAAGGAGCCAGAGTATTCTCCAAGATCGACCTACGATCTGGGTATCACCAGCTCAAAATCAGATCAGAAGATATCCCCAAGACCGCTTTCTCAACGCGGTATGGCTTGTATGAGTTCACCGTGATGTCTTTCGGACTCACCAATGCTCCGGCATTCTTCATGAACCTGATGAATAAAGTTTTCATGGACTACTTGGATAAGTTCGTTGTGGTCTTCATCGACGACATTCTGATTTACTCAAGAAATGAACAAGATCATGCAAATCATCTACGGAAAGTAATGGAAAGGTTGCGTGAACACCAACTCTTTGCCAAGTACTCGAAGTGTGAGTTTTGGTTGGATAAAGTAGCCTTCCTTGGCCATGTCATCTCCACCAAAGGTGTTGAAGTAGACCCCAGTAAGGTTGAGACCGTCCTCGCCTGGAACGCACCCAAGACGGTGTCTGAGATCCGTAGTTTCCTCGGTTTAGCGGGTTACTACCGGAGGTTCATCGAAGGATTTTCCAAACTGGCCCGACCAATGACGGAACTCCTAAAGAAGGAAAAGAAGTTTGAATGGTCGGAAGCATGTGAACGCAGTTTTCAAGAACTCAAGAAAAGATTGACGACTGCTCCCGTCCTCACCCTGCCTGACATCCGAAAGGATTTTGAGATCTTCTGTGATGCATCGAGACAAGGTCTAGGATGTGTCTTAATGCAAGACCGAAAGGTGGTGGCCTACGCTTCAAGACAACTCAGGCCCCATGAGGTCAACTACCCTACGCATGACCTGGAATTGGCAGCTGTGGTTCATGCCCTGAAAATTTGGCGTCACTACCTGATTGGAAACAGATGTGAGATTTACACCGATCACAAAAGCCTCAAGTACATCTTTACCCAGAGTGAATTGAACATGAGACAAAGAAGATGGTTGGAATTAATCAAGGATTATAATCTCGGTATACACTACCACCCTGGAAAAGCAAATGTGGTCGCCGACGCGTTAAGTCGCAAGACCTACTGTGCTACCGCCCTAGTTTGGCCGACCCAGGATGACCTGTGTCGAGAAATCGAGAAGTTGAAATTGACCGTGGTTCCCACCGGAAACCTTGCCAGTCTTACAGTGCAACCTACCCTAGAAACTCAAATTCGAGAAGCGCAACGAGAAGACGAGGGTATGAAAGAAATGAAGGATAAGATCCGTAAGAAAAGACTCAAAGGCTTCACCATCGACGACCAGGATACTGTTTGGTTCGGATCCCGCATCTGCGTGCCAGCCAAAAAGGAATTAAAGGACCTCATTCTGAGAGAGGCTCATGAGTCAGCGTACTCCATCCATCCAGGGAGTACCAAGATGTACCAAGACATCAAGGAATACTTTTGGTGGGCTGGAATGAAGCGAGATGTTGCAGAGTATGTAGCCTTATGTGACATCTGCCAAAGAGTAAAGGCCGAACATCAGAAACCCGCCGGTTTGTTACAACCCCTCCGAATTCCCGAGTGGAAATGGGAAGAGATCGGTATGGATTTCATTACCGGTTTACCAAGGACCCCTAGTGGGTATGACTCCATCTGGGTGATCGTGGACCGCCTAACCAAGGCAGCTCACTTTGTACCAGTGAAAACCACCTACGATGGGAAAAAGCTGGCAGACCTGTACATGACCCACGTGGTTTGCCGATACGGTTGCCCAAAGAAGATTGTGTCGGATCGAGGCACTCAGTTTACCTCAAGATTCTGGCAACAGTTACACGAGGCAATGGGTACCAACTTAAATTTCAGTACTGCCTACCACCCGCAGACAGATGGGCAGACAGAACGAGTTAACCAGATCCTGGAGGACATGCTTCGAGCGTGTGCCTTGGACTTCGAAGGCACATGGGATCGTTGTCTCCCCTACGCTGAGTTCTCCTACAACAACAGTTACCAATCCAGTATCCAGATGTCCCCAAATGAAGCCCTGTTTGGACGAAAGTGTCGCACCCCGTTGTGTTGGAACGAGGTAGGCGAAGCGCAAGTGTTTGGACCTGACGTTCTAAAGGAAGCTGAAAAGCAAGTCAAGTTGATTCGAGACCGCCTGAAAACAGCTCAGACCCGACAGAAAAGCTATGCAGATAATCGGAGACGTGATCTCGAGTTTGCAGTGGGAGATCACGTGTACCTGCGAGTGTCTCCACTCCGTGGTCTAAAGAGGTTTGGAATGTCCGGCAAGTTAGCTCCTCGCTATATCGGCCCCTACCTCATCACCGCCAGACGCGGCGAAGTTGCCTACCAGCTCGAACTGCCAGAAGGACTGACAGATGTGCACAATGTGTTCCATGTGTCCCAGTTAAAGAAATGTCTTCGTGTTCCAGAGGAACAAGTTCCCTTGGGAAGCATAGAACTGGAGAAGAACCTAACCTATAAAGAGAGACCAATCAGAGTTCTTGAAGAGGCTGAACGTCAGACTCGAAGAAAGACCGTTAAGTTCTACAAGGTGCAGTGGAGCAACCACTCAGAGGATGAAGCAACTTGGGAACGCGAAGATCTTCTCCGTGCCCAGTTCCCGGAGCTGCTCCCTTAGGTGCTGAATCTCGGGGACGAGATTCTTGTTAGGGGGGTTGGTTTGTAACGCCCGTTTTGTCGCGGCGTTAGCGGGAAAACTAATCTGCTAAAAACCCTAATTGCGAAAATTTGCTCTTCGGTTGAGTCTTGTCGTGTGCCAAGGTCTCGTGTCTCCCCTCTCACTTCAATCCCGGAGAAAACCGCGAAATCGGATTTCAAATCCGAGCCCTAATCCTCCCAAAGCCAAACCCTCAGAAAAAGTCTGTTTTACGTCCCTTGTCCCTAGCCGACTCCCCTTCTCGGCCTGTCCCCTTCTCTCTTTTCCCTCCTGGGCCGCTGCCGGCCCAGTCCCCTCTCCTCCCTCTTCGGGCCGTCGCTCGGCCCAACCGCTCCCTCTCTCCTCTTCCTTCCCTGGACCGCCTCGGCCCAGTCCCTCCCGCTCGGCCCCCTCTCCTTGCTGGGCCGCGCGTCGCCCGGCCCGGTCCACGCGGCCTATCGTGCCGAGCCGAGAGAGAGAGAGCGCTCCGCTCTCTTCTCTCTCTCTCTCTCTCCCGCTCCCGTTTTCTCTCTCCCCGTTCTCCCCCCTTCTCGCCGGCGCCGTTCCGTCCGACCGCCGCCGTCGTCAGCCGGGCCCCTGCGCCGCTGTCCGAGCGCGCGCGCGCGCCCTCCCCCTCTCCGCTTTTTCCTCTTCCCGTTTCGGCAAGGGGGCAAGGCCTCTTTTCCCCCTTTTTCTTTCCTTTCCCCGGCGGCCTACCGCCGCCGACGTCACCCGGCCGAGCCGCCTTGTCCGCTAGCGCCGGTCCCCTCCCGCGCGCTCCACCGCCTCTCCCCGGCCAAACCGACCTCCGCGTCCTCACCTCCCCTCCGAAACCGACCTAAACCCCCTACAAATTTCCCCTCGCCCCGGCCGCCATTGCCGCTCCACTCCGCCTCGCTGCCGCCGCCGTCCTTGCCGTCCGCCGCCGCCGCAGCCGAGGGCGCCCGAAGGAGCTCCGGGCGCCATCTCCGCCGCCCTCTTCCCCGGCCCGGAGCCGTGCCGCGCCCGCGCCCGCGCCGTCGTCCCCGCTCCCGGCTTGCCGCCCCGCCGCGGTAAACCTCCTCTCCGCTCCCCCTCTCTTTTTCCCTTCGTCGGTTTAGGCCGCTAGCCAACCATAGAACCCCTCTCCGACCACCGCCGTGACCGCCGCCGCTCGTCTTCTCCTTCTACCGGCGCCGTTACCCCTTTTTCGTTTCTCCCCCGTCGGCGTCGGCTGTCGTCTCAAACCGCCGCCGTCGCGTCCCGCTCCGATCCGAGCCTTGGACTCGTCCTCTCTCATCTCTCTCCACCGGCGCCTACTGACGCCGTCCGCCCCCTCCGACTCGCCGCCGCCGCCGCCGCCGCTCGGACCAAGCCCCACGTCGTCGGTCGTCGTCTTAATCCACCGTCCATCGGCTTCGGCCGATTTTCTCCTTCCCGTCGGCTCCCGCCGTCGGCTTCGGCCGCCAGGCCTGCATCGGCCGCTTTTCTCCCCGTCGGCTCCCGTCGTCGGCTTCGGCCGCCAGCCTGCATCGGCCCATCGGCCACTCCTTTCTCTTCGCCCCATCGGCCATTCCACCTCCCCCGCGCGCCGATCGGCCGTGGGCCAATTCTTTGGGCCATCGGCCGGTCCATCGGCTCCCCTTGGCCCAACGGCCTCCCTTGCTCGGCCTAGGCCGATTCCCTTCGGGCCGCCGGCCCAATTGTTTAGGCCGCGCCCATTCAAATCCCTTGGGCTGCCCTTAGCCGCCCAAAATAAAGTCCAATTTCAGTCCCTCCTTCTTTTCTTTTTCCAGGGAATTAATAATTCCTTTTCTTTATTCCAGAAAATCCTTTAATCTTCGGAAATTCATATCTTTTCAACCGTTCGTCCGATTAACTCCGTTCCACTTCCAAAATTCCTCAAAAATCGAGATCTATCCAATGGCACGCTTAGTGGTCTTTAATAGGGCTTCTTTTATCGCTTTGTTGAGTCGTCTCGTTTCGCGTGTAGTCTCGGAGCCCGAAGACCCGCAGTGCGCGGATTTCGAGGAAGAAGCTCAAGATCTCGAGCAAGGCAAGTCACCTTTGATCAATTGAACCCATAATTTAAATTAAGTATTTTGATTCCGCAAACTATGCATGACTTAGGTTACACTTGGCACTTGGCCTCGGTTTGCAATACAACCGGCAGGCCCTACCCATTTGCTGCATTCACCTTCCTTGATATTTGAATACCCTAACACCCTTGTCACCCCTCAGGTGATGCCTCGGTATCCGTACCTCGCGTACGAATATCGAGACTCCCCTCAAACTTTAAAATTGATCACCTGGGTAAAACTTGAGTTTACAAAATGCTTGGAAAACCCGACACTTGGGTCGGTGCCTTGAAAACTAAAGTGAGTTTCTAAAACTCGCGGTACGGGAGACGTACTGGAGGTACGGTCTGCCCGTTCTCGCTCTAAGGACCGATTCCTTGGGAATTACATCCAAGCATATGTCAAGTACGACCACATGGGTGATATGGGACGCCCCTGGCTGAGTAATTAGCTAGGCCAGGGAAATCTTGATGCCAAGGGACAAGTGGATTCGCCGGGGTGGTGTCGGGGAGGACCCCTGGGCTTCCTGGCACAGTATGGTCTGGGACCTAACCTGGTGTTGGTCCGTGGGACCCCTCCCGTTGGCATAAGATGACCCTGAGTCGGCTTTCGAAATGCCTTGTCGTGAAAGCCTTAAGGTCGCCAGACGTGACCGAGGGTCGCGGGCTGGGTGATTCGGGGTTAGTAACGTCGTGTGGGTAAAGTGTACCCCCTCTGCAGAGGTTAACAACTGTTCGAACAGCCGTGCCCACGGTCATGGGCGGATGTGAGGTGATTCCTTAGCGTAGTTTTATTGAACACCTTGTGAACTGCTGCTGGTGTGAGGTTTTCCGTTCTGTGCTTGGTTTAAGGCTGTTGAAGCAGCCGGAGTCGGTGACGATTGGCAGGGAGCCTCTCGTACCGATGTGTTGACTTGTGGCTGTTGAAGCAGTCGGAGTCGGGGACGATTGGCAGGGAGCCTCTCGTACCGGCGTGTGTGAGTTGTGGCTGTTGGTGCAGCCGGGTCGGTAAACGATTGGCAGGGAGCCTCTCGTGCCGACAAGAATCAACCGATACATTTTCACTGCTCCGGCCGGATGAGACGCACTTTCTCATCCGTGTCGTTGAGAAGCACTTACTTAGATGTTTCTAAAGTCTTAAACTAAAATCAATTGTGAAAAATAACTGGCTTTCCCTTGAAGCTTGCATTAAACACTTAATTTCCCCTGACTTGCTGAGTACTCCCGTACTCACCCTTGCTCTATATAATTAAACCCCCCCCAGTTCCCGAAGGTGAAGAGGTGGACCCAGCAGAGGAAGAGTTCCTCCAGGAGCAAGCAGACTTCGAGCAGTAGTAGGGTTTCGGCCTTCCCCAAGGCTTTGCTTGTGGCTTAGGGCTAGTCTCCGCTTTCCGCTTCTGCCTTTTTGTAATGCTGTTGTGAACTCGGGTTCTGTCTGCAGTTCCAACATTAGTTGTAATCCTACTCTTAATAAAGAGACCGCTGTGGTTGTGATATTCCGTCTTCTTGTTGTACCAGCGCTATTTCCTGGGACTGGTACAGGCATACAGGTTATTTTGGACCGCCTTATCCTGGCCTCCGCCCGGGGCTAGTTTGGGGCGTGACAGCTAGCTAGCCCCGTAGAACCCCCTCCGGGCACCGCCGTGGCCGCCGCCCCTCTCCTCCGTTCCCTCCCCGCGCCGCCATTGCCGTCGCCTTCTAGCGCCGTCGCCGGCCGCCGTCGCACCTTCTCTCCCCAATCCGAGCCGATGGCTCTCTTCCTCTTTCTTTCCTCTCTGCCCCGGCGTCTTTCCCCCTTCTTCGGGCTCATGCTGCGCTGCCCGAGCCCCCTCCGTCGTCGCCGCCGTCGATCTTGGCCGTTTCCCCGTCGCCCCTTCCCGCCGGCCTCCGTGGCTGCCACGTAGGCGCCACACGAGCGCCGACGACCTCTCCCCCTCCGTGCGCCCGGTCCACGTGCACCGTGCCACTGACGGGTGGGTCCCGCCCTAGCGCCGCGCGGTGGACCATGGTCCACCGATCCCGATCGACCGTGTCCATCAGCCTCGGCCACTCGGCCTTCCCCGATCGGCCGCGTCCATCGGCCTTGGCCACTCGGCCTCCCTCCCCTTCTCGGCCTACTCGGCCTCCTTATCCAGTCGGCTCGAGTCACTTGGTCCGGCCAGTCAGCCCCGAGTCACTCGGGAGCCCAGTCGGCCCCGAGTCACTCGGGAGGCGGGACCAGGCCGCGCCACTCGGCCGTGGGCCGTTCACTCGGGCATCGGCCCATTCGTTCGGCCGTGCCCGCGCCAATCCATTGGGCCACACCTAGCCGCCCAAAAACAAAGTCCATTTCCCGTCCTTCACTTAACCCGCAGCTCTGTCCCTTGAAGCCCGTGGACCAAGGCCCACATACAACCCTCTACCAAACCAAGTGCCTTGAGCAAAGTCCTCTTTCACTCCCTTACCGAACCTAGTGGCTGTGGACCAAGTCCACAGTACACCCCTAATCCTTTCCACTGACTTGTGGAAGCCACATTCAAAAGAATATTCTTGAGAATATTCTTTTCTATAAATTCAATAAATCCTTTTCTTTATTCCAGAAAATCTTTAATCTTCGGAAATTCATATCTTCTCAACCGTTCGTCCGATTGACTCCCTTCAACTTTCAAAATTCCTCAAAAATCGAGATCTATCCAATGGCACGCTTAGTGGTCTTTAATAGGGTTTCTTTTTATCATTGTGTTGAGTCGTCTCGTTTTGCGTGTTTCAGAGCCAGAAGACCCGCAGTGCGCGGATTTTGAGGAAGAAGCTCAAGATCTCGAGCAAGGCAAGTCACCTTTGACCAATTGAACCTATAATTTGAAATTAAGTATTTTGATTTCCGCAAACTATGCATTCTTTAGGTTACACTTGACACTTGGCCCCGGTTTGCAATATAACCGTCCGGCCCTACCCACTTGCTGCATTTACCTTCCTTGAATATTGAATACCCTGACACCCTTGTCACCCCTCAGGTGAGGTCTCGGTATTCTCATCTCGCGTACGAATATCGAGACTCCCCTCAAACTTTAAAATGATCAACTGGGTAAAACTTGAGTTTACAAAATGCTTGGAAAACCCGACACTTGGGTCGGTGCCTTGAAAATAAAGTGAGTTTCTAAAACTCGCAGTGCGAGAGACGTACTGGAGGTACGGTCTGCCCGTTCTCGCCTTAAGGACCGATTCCTTGGGAATTACATCCGAGCATATGTCAAGTACGACCACATGGGTGATATGGGACGCCCCTGGCTGAGTAACTAGCTAGGCCAGGGAAATCTTGATGCCAAGGGACAAGTGGATTCGCCGAGGTGGTGTCGGGGAGGACCCCTGGGATTCCTAGCACAGTATGGTCTGGGACCTAACCTGGTGTTGGTCCGTGGGACCCCTCCCGTTGGCATAAGATGACCCTGAGTCGGCTTTCGAAATGCCTTGTCGTGAAAGCCTCAAGGTCGCCAGACGTGGCTGAGAGTCGCGGGCTGGGTGACTCGGGGTTAGTAACGTCGTGTGGGTAAAGTGTACCCCCTCTGCAGAGGTTAATAAGTGTTCAAACAGCCGTGCCCACGGTCATGGGCAGATGTGAGGTGATTCCTTAGCGTAGTTTTATTGGCTACTTTGTGAACTGCTGTTGGTGTGAGAAATTCCCCCCTTTCGTGCTTGAAGTGTGGCTGAGGTACAGTCTGGGTCGGTGAACGATTGGCAGGGAGCCTCTCGTGCCGACGTGCTTGAGTTGTGGTTGTTGGAACAGCCGGGGTCGGTAAACAATTAGCAAGGAGCCTCTCTTGCCGACAAGAATCAATCGATACAATTTCACTGCTCCGGCCGGATGAGACGCACTTTCTCGTCCGTGTCGTTGAGAAGCACTCACTTAGTTGTTCTGAAAATCTTAAACTAAAATCAAATGTGAAAAACAACTGGCTCTCCTTTGAAGCTTGCATTAAACACTTAATTCCCCTGACTTGCTGAGTACTCCCGTACTCACCCTTGCTTTATATAAATAAACCCCTCCCCAGTTCTCGAAGACGAAGAGGTGGACCCTGCTGATGAAGAGTACTTCCAGGAGCAAGCAGGCTACGAGCAGTAGTAGGGTTTCGGCCTTTCCCCAAGGCTTTGCTTGTGGCTTAGGGCTAGCCTCCGCCTTTCCGCTTCCGCCTTTTTGTACTGTTGTTGCGAACTCGGGTTCTGTCCACAGTTCCAACCCTGGTTGTAATTCTACTCTTAATAAAGAGACCGCTGTTGTTGTGATATTCTATCTTCCTGTTGTACCAGCGCTATTTCCTGGGACTAGTACAGGCACACAGGTTAATTTGGATCGCCTTATTCTGGCCTCCGTTTGGGGCTAGTTTGGGGCATGACAACTCAACTATCAGGTGAGTTCATTCTTAAGTTCATATTCATCTTATTTATATCCCAGAGACGCATGCACTCTTATTTTACTTAGGAATGATGGAGAGGATCAAAAGGGAAGAGGATTCGCACGGGCTGGATTCGGACTGCAGGACAGCGCCAACTTGTGATGACCGCCATGACTTCATGCGAACTCCGATTTGGGCGTGTAAGCACTTCATGGAAAGCTTATCGTGGAACTCCGGACTCATGTCCATATCCATTCTGGAGCGGCCGCAATCATCATTTTACTACCGAGTCCTTTTCCGTCAAAGATGTTGCATTATCTTATTTGGACCCAATGGACTGTGTATCAAGTTGGGTCCACTAGGGATGCGTCCTAGGGTTAGAGCACGACCCCAACACCCCTGTGGTCGTTCTCCCCCTCTTCTTATACCTTTAGCTGCCACCAAGAACAATTGGGTTTTGTTAGATTAAAGTTTTAGCCATTGCTACTTTATCTTGTAGTTACGTGTGTCGGCTAGACCACCTAATTACTTGTCTTCAGAACCTCACCTTATCGTGAGCTTTAATTCCTATTTGCAATTCAGATTGCTTTTATCTTGTTCTTGCTTGTTTCTTCGATTTGCTTGCAGGAATAAGGTTGATTTGCACCGGCAAGATCAACAACCCACGGAGAGGTGTATCGATCGCTAAGACGCAACACAACAACGTCTTGTATGGTTGTAGTCGGGTCATCAACGTTTCTCTCAAATCGTAGTTATCATCAACTCACCGAAAGATCGGGACAACCAGATCCCTCAACGTATCGAGTGGAGCTCAGGGTTTATCAACAACCGTCGCCATTGCCCTCTACTGCTGCCTCAGCCGCCACCCTCCTTTGTTGCCTTCATCGTTGTCCTCCTCACCTCTGGCCAGATCCAAGCGAGGGAATGAGGAGAGGGGAGGGTCACCACCGCCGCCCTCTGTTGCTGCCTTAGCCGTCACCATCCTCTCCTCCGGCCATATCTGGGAGACAAAGGAAGGGCCACCACCACCGCACCCTCTTCCGCTGCCGCCACCTTGTGTTGCGGAAGACAGAGTGAAGGAAGGGTGAGAATGAGGGAGAGAGCAGAGAGATGGAGAAGATGACTGAGGGATGAGGGATGAGATGGAGAAATGAGTGGAGCTGTGGAGGAGAGGGGATCCTTGGCTGTGCGATCTTTTAAGCTCTCACTTTTTTTTTCAAGCGACTCTACGACACTTTTAATAGATCCGCTTGCGAAAATACAGGTCACCTTTAAAAACCGATTTTTCGTGACGGGGCTACAGCTATGGCAGCTCTATTATATTTCCAATCGGTTTATAAGTGAAAATTTTTGGGTCCACCTGGAAAAATCACTAGTACAAAAACCCTTATTGGTGCCAGTTTTGGAACACTAATGATCCCATCATTGAAGCCATCTATAGGGGCGCACCCATTTTTTATTTTTGCAGTTAGGTCATTGGTGCCACCTATAGGGGTGCACCCATTTTTTATTTTTGCAGGTGCAAAGAAAACCTGAAAAAAAATATTTCACATTTTATTAGGAACCTATCACAGTCACACTTCACTTTTCACAAATCACATGCTTTTTTCAACCCATATTCATGGAATGGAATCAAGATTCGAACCTAAGACCTCTCTCCATTCAAAACCTTCTTACCATCTCACCTAGGAACAATTGTTATCTTGGAAGCAAATGTTATTCTTTTGAGACTACTATCATTTATACTTATAATCTATATTTAACATCATAGATGAGCTCAAATGAAAATTTTATTAACTACAAAATTGTAGATCTCATATAAACCTACAACTTTTATATAGGTTTTGTCTCCATCTAACATCATTTAGAAATTTTAAAAATTTACTTATCTAAATAGATCTAAGATCTTATAATATATTTTCGGACATCCAAACAACCTCAAATCAAAATGTCAGTAACTACAAAGTTGGAGATCTCATCGAATTCTATAAACATATGTGCCGGTTCACAATAATAACCGGTACTTATGACACCGAACTTACAGGTTTCGGTTTTTATTATAATAACCGATACATATATGATGTTTATAGGTGCCGGTTTATTATAGGAACTAGCACCTATAACTTGAGGGACTATATAGTGTTAGTTTCTATTATGAACCGGTATCAATAAGTGATTATAGGTGCCAGTTTTTAATTTTATTTGGACAAAAGATGAAAAACACTTTATAGGTGTACCTATAAGGCCGGTCTTTATGTGGTGTTTTGTTATTGTGAATGAAAGCCCGGTGTTATAAAAATTCATGTTTCTAGTAGTGATTCTAATAGAAAAAATGAAGAAACTTTCTCCTATAAATAAAAAATTTATACGGATAAACTTTCAGTTAGACAAAAAGATCACATGGATGCAAATCTTTCAAACTTTTTTCAGACAACGGTAGCTTGAGCACCTTGGCGGGCGCCACTGTTGTTCTTCAGAATTCATGAGCTCCCCTCAATGGTCCTCTTGTTCCCACTAGCTTGATGTTCAGTGGTACAGTACAGAATGAAACATGAATGCAATATATGTCCGAGACAATTAATCAACTGAAAGTTCTTAGATATATATGATCAAGCATGAAATTAAAGTTGACTCAGACAGAAAAAGAGAGAGGAAACAACCTTAACTTGAATCTGAACAGAAAACTGACACCTCCCGTCGTAGACTCATCATCGGCGATAGTGTTATGGCTGCTTGCTACTTTCTGTGGTTGGCGGCTTGGAGTAGTATCTTTGAATCCTTAAGATGGGTTGGGTGAGTGGGCCGTGGCGTTGTAATCGTGAACTAGCCGCTGAGCAATTTATAATCTCAGGGAGGGAGAAGGAAAGAAGAAAGAAATCAAACCCGAACTATCTTCCTTTCCCCTGCTACTATCTCTGTTTTTCATACATGACACTATTAATTTTTTACATAACATTTAAACATTCGCCTTATTACAAAATTTAGTATAAATATATAAAAGTATAAATTATATTATAGTTTTTTAATGATAAAACAATCATAATAAATAACGTTTAAATATTCGTCTTATTTTTTTATAATAAGATGAATGGTCAAATAACACGTCAAAAATCAAACAGTGTCATATACATTAAAAAACAGAAGGGGTACCTTGCAGTCCACTTCTCCTCTCAAATTCCATCTCAATCTCTGTTGAATCTGACCCCTGGGAAGATGGGTATCTGCTACAATACAATAGCCTGCACTAAAGTAAAAGCTCTAAGAACGGAGCTACGCAAGATCGCCACCAGAAAAGAACTTAATTTGCACGATCAGGTCCCAATTGGCTACTCCTTGTGTTAGATCAAGTGGATTCTAAGGCCAAAAAGGCCGCAATCCTGCTGCTGCTATGGAGAGAGTCGCATCTGCACAATAATGTTGCGCATGATATAGTGGCAATTCGCCAGTGTCATGTACTCATGTTCAGTTGCTTTTCCTACAGAACTACGTGGAGGCACTGTCGCTAGCTCGTCCGGCAAAACGTCGATCGATGATCCGAAGGACAAGCGTGCCGTACTATTCTTTGAACCTAGGATGGTGAGTGCACAAGGAAGGGAGCAGAAAATCGTTTGGACTTTGGACTCCACCACCAGAAGGATGGGCAAAGATCAATGTTGGACGGTGCTTTCTCCACGGAAGATGGCAAATTAAGGCGGAATTGAGATTGTTAGCATGAACAATCCAGCAGGGCGCAGCTGAAATTGCATGGAATATATGGCTGGAGATCACGATCGAACAGCGCGTCAACCATGCAAAGTCACCGCGCGTACGTACGTACGTGGCGGATGGCCGGAAAGTATAATCTCTGCCTACAGAGATACGTCGTCGAACAGTTGGCAGTGCTCGCGAAACCAAGATTACTTTAGTACCATATGGGAAAACTACGTTGGCTGAGGCCCAAATAAAACAGGACGCGCTCGTGTTTCTCTCGCCGAGCTCGGTGGTGCGGGCTTGTAACCTCAGCTGCGGGGGGTGGGAATTTGGCAGGTTATATGGCTGGTGTTGGAGATTGAGTTTATAACTCTCTCCCACGGGGCCTTGTTGGCATAGGCAGGCATCGGGATGTTATGACACAACCTTGGATGTTCAACAACCTGTATCCAGGTCCCCTGACCACCTGTTCGCGTGGTTTCCGTCAAATAGCCTAACCTGCCAATTCTCTCTTCTTTTTTTATTTTTTACTGCTCTTTTAATTTTAATTTTCATTCATGACACTTTTTCTTTTAATATTAGTTCTCTTTTAATTTTAATTTTCACGACACTTTCTCTGTTAATTTTAGTTTTCACGACACTATGACACTTTCTCTTTTAATTTTAATTTTCACGACACTTTCTCTTTTAATTTTAGTTTTCACGACACTTTCTCTTTTAATTTTAGTTTTCACGACACTAGTCTAGATTGATCAGAAGAACTCCAATTTCTTACTCGTCTTGGTCTTTTGATCGTGGGTTGTGCACAACAACAAACGGAAGCCGAAGAAACCGGCCGCGGGCGGCTGCGCCGGAGGGGATCAGAAGCCTGCCAGTGCGAGCCAGACGGCGGCGCCATGTGACAAGATGCCTCAACCCCGGCGTCGATCGGCCACCCGATGACCGGCGGCGAGGATTAATTACATGGATGGAAGAGGACAGCTTCCATGAGACCCTAGCCCGGATCTACAGGCAGATCGATGCAGTACGAGTGCAAGCGTATCGAGAGAGAAAGAGATGGCTCAGCTCATGCACAATTGGTGCGGGCCGAATTCAATTAAATAGACCCTGTTAGTGAATAACCAGGAAATTTTACAAACAAAGAAAGGTGATTGAGGGGCTTGCTATACATACCCCACTCAGCAAACATAGAAGATACATGCTATCTTTAAAATTTTGCTAGGTCGAGTTTGGAGATGAAGCACCCCTCCAACATCTCGACGTCTCGACCTCTTTTCCAAGTTTCCAACACGCGCGCTGATCTCTGGACGAACACTAGTAAGACGTACTCTCTAATCTGCTCGAGTTTGGTTGCTCTCAAATTAATCCTAGTGATGACAAGATGATCTGCAGAACAGCAGTGCTCACGAAACCAAAAGATCAAATAGTCCCACATTGGAAATCTACAGCGCCTGACACCTACACAAAAGAGGACGCAGTTTGCATCACTCCTGAGTTGGCAGGTTGGGTCATTGTTGGTCTCGTTTGGCAGAGGCGGATGCAAATAAATCGCATCCTACCTTTGCTCTCGAGATGTGTAAAACATTTAGGTCACCGACTGCTCTCGAGATGCTAGCGTGNCAGCCCCCCCCCCCCCCCCGCTCCCTTTTTTTTTTCTTGGTACGACGACAACTACCATAGTGAAAATATTTGTCATTATGTGTGTGAAGTTTCAGTTGATGAGGAAGATTTACCATAAAATCATTAGTTAGTAAAGGGTTGCAGTTGTAATGAACAAGCACACTACCTCATGATTTGCCACAGGACTCTAGGAATAAAAAATTGATTGTGGATGAATGGGCCACTCAAGGTCGATTTGGTGACCATCCATCATTATAAGATACTAGTAGATGGCTAATTCAGATTGTATATTTAGCATCCTATGCTATTTTTATAAGTTAATGTTGCTAAAATTTTCCTTTCATTGTTTTAGCATTATCTGAATGAAAAATGGCAGGAGTTCTTCCTTCAGAAGATCGATAAGACATGCTATGAAGATCAAGTAAATATATAAATATATAGTGCATACCATATATCACTACTACAGAATTGATTTTTCTAAACGATACCATCTTTAGATTGTAGGCGTACCATAACTGATCCCGCCTGCAAAAATCTTTTCCCGAGGGTTAGTTGAAGGGCTACATTTTCGCACGCGGCCGCTTAGGAGGCCTGCCTGGGAAAATGCATTTTCGCAGGCGGGCCTTTAAGAGGCCAGCCTACAAGTGTGACATTTCTCCTCTCTTCTCTCTCAGTATCTTTAAAATTTTTCAAATCTCATCCTTATCTCCTCACCTTCTCTCTCCCCACTCATTTTTCTCCCCTTCCTCTCTCCAACTTCTCCCCTCATCTCCCACTTCCTGTGCGCTCGGGCTAGTGGGCTCGGTTGGCAGCGGCGACGGCAGGCTCAGGCGATGGCAAGAGTGGCGACGGGCTCCGTCGACGGTGGGAATGGTGATGGCGGCATCAGTGAGGACGAGCGACGACGACAAGGACGAGCAACGGTGGCAGCATCAATGAGGGCTCGGGCGACAGCGGGAGCGGCGGAGGCGTCGACGAGGGCTGCGGTGGTGGGCTCGGCCTCTGGCCGCATGGATCCCGCCGCCTCTCCTCCCTCTCTCCCTCGTCTTCTTCGATCCCGACGGTCGGAGGTCACGGGGCGACGGATCTATCGGCCCGGGCAGATCCAGTGAAGGCGGGTTCGGACAGTGGGAGTGGCAGCAACGAGCTCAGGCAGCGACGGGCTCGGCCTCCAACCGTGCGGATCCCGCTGCCTCTTCTCCCTCTCTCTCCCGATGGCCGGAGGGCGCGGGGCGGCGGATCCGTCCGGGGTGGATCTAACGGCGTTGGCAAGCTCGGGTGGCGACGAGCTTGGGCGGCCAACGGGCGTGGGATCCGCTGCTGCCGACAAAGGAGCAGGGGGTGGCAGAGCTAGGGTTTTGGGTTTTTATTTTTTGTGATTTTTTGTTTTGTCAGGCAAACGACATACACACCTGCACGTGAGAAACAGATTTTCACGTGCGGGTGTGCCACCCGTATGAAAAAATCGCTATTTTCGCATACCTCTCTAGGCAAACGGACGGCCCAACTGCATGGAAAAAAAAGGTTTTGATCTCATGCAAAAATGTTTTTTTGTAGTAGTGTATGTAGTGAAAACCTTAAAACTATTGTTGGATCCAAAAATAGACATTTGAAATTTGTCCACATCACCCAAAGTAAAAATTTTACTCCCAAATTCAACCAATAAGATTTTTACTCATGCGTCCATTTTTTAATTCAATGATAATTTTTAGGTTTGCACTACATATATGGTTTACGCTACATACTTTTCCATGAAGATGGATGAAGCTTTGGCATAATTTTCTCATGGACGATATATATAATTATAAGTTTGTTGTTTTTTTGTGTTCTAGTTTATTAGAAGTGCAATAGGCTAGTAGCTAGCCTACTATTGAGTGATTTCTCTTGGCACTCACTAATTTACCACTGAACTTCTTCAGTTTCAAAATGATAAAAAAGTTGGAATTGGAGCTGCTTCCATTCTGGGTGGCTGGGAGGGCGCCTCCTCTCTTTTGCAAATGGCTTTGCTTTTGGACCTAGCGGCACTGCAGCAGTTGATTATGGATGAATTGGCCACTAAGGTCGATTTGGTGTCCATCCATCATTATAAGATACTAGTAGATGGCTAATTCAGATTGTATATTTAGCATCCTATATTATTTGGCAAAATTTTCTTCGAACGCTCAACAAGTATGATCTTTGTTGAGAGATACCATAAAAACTTGAATTTGTCCGAAAACAGCAATTTATCTCAAGACATTGAACGCATTAAAATGCAATATTCTTCGCCTCATTGATGAGAGAGTAATAAAAATATCAATTTCGCCCTCATCTTTTTCTCTCTTCCCTCGGTCTTCTTCCAGCCGTGGGCCTCGACGCAGTCTACTTCTTTGTGCCTCGACGTCCTCCTCCCTGTCGTCTCCGAGCTGTCGGTGGACCTAGACATGGTGATGGCGGCGGCGGCGGCTGCCGGGAAGGAGGTTATTCCTCTCTCTCTCTCACTGCTGATAGCTTCCACCAGCCTCGGCCCCATTGCTTGTGCAAACTTGCTCTGCTGCAACTTGATCTACTGTCAATCTACTGTCAGTGTGTTGTTCCCCAAACAAATAAGCAGCATTCAAATAGCTAGCTAGCTCGAGAAAATTGCTTCAATCTACTGTCAGTGTGTTCTTCCGCTGACCACGCCGGTTGTTCCAGCGCTGCTCGAGCTTGATTGACGCGGGCTACACGTGCTCACTTCGCCCCCGCTCCAGCATGTTTATCCTCAAGAGAAGCCGAGATGGCGACACGGAGGAGGCGGTGTAAGGATGAGCCCCCCTCGTCGCGGTCGCCGGACAGGTTGGACGTTATGGATCTGAAGCTCCGATCTGAGATGTACTAGCATTGTACGGTAGGTGAAGAGATTGGGGGATTTTTTTCCCTTATTTTTTTTCTAATTCTTTTGTAATTGGCTTTGCTTTTGCACCTAGTGGCAGTTGAAGTGTCAACACTGTATCTATACTTATTCAGTTTCTGTTTTGGTCTAGATCAGAGTATAAATGGAAATTAAGACTGAAGGTAGTTCAGTTACAACCTCTTGAAAAGTAAAATGCTCTGCTTTTGCACAAAAGATGGTTTAAACTACTGCCTGATCATACCTGACTAATGTTACCCATGCCATGATGCAGTTCAGCTTGATAAACCAATATAGGGATTGAGAGAACGATCACATATTTGTCAAATCTGTCTGAATTCTTTTCCAGTTCGATCTAAAGCCTTATAATTGTGTTTTTCTTCAGGATCGATGAACCAATCAGGGACTTCATAAAACTTGTTGAAATTTAGTGCCGTAGGCTTTGTAGATTCGTCGTCTTGTCTTTGGCAATAAAACAATTGAAGTCACTATATATCTCCTCGGTTGCAGAGTTCAAATTGAAGTCTCCAAAAGTGTCATTTTTCGCATCGTTGATCCTGATTCCTGAACAAATATGTCAGAGTCAGTATGAACTTTCAGACTGGTTGGTCACTGAAGACAATGTTCTGCTAGCATCGTACTCGTAGACCATGAAATATATGTAAAGCTAGAGGAATGTACGTACTCGTACTCGTAGACTTTTTCTGCATCGCGTTGTAGGCCAATTACGTGATGCTGCAGAAACAACATTATGAGATGACATTCTTTTTAAGAATGCATGCCTCAAACAAACTGCTCGTGCGCACAATATTACCAAATCAACGATATGCAAGAAACGAGACCACGTGCATCTGGAAAAATATCATGCGCGCAATATTACTAAATCAACGATGTGCAAGACGACCGCGTGCATCCGGAAAAAGATGTACTCCACTATATCAGATAAACTCTTACTTGTGCATTTTTCCCGGCCAGAAATCGAAATCCAAATCCAAATCGGCCTAATCAAAGTGTGTAGGCTGTTTAGAGTCGTTGCTATCGTCTTCCCTGTCAATTCAAGATGCATTACATCTGCTCTCTGTGTGTGTTCTGACCAACCTGCTTATTTTATATACTACGACCCTGCTCTTCTCTAAACAGCAGAGCAGCATACAACACATATTTTATACTTCATTTCCATATTTCTTGGCCTCCTCTTCTCCATGACTCCCCTGCTTTACACATTTCTTGGCCTCCTCTTCTCCCTGCACGGTGCTCCACCGTGCTCCGCCGCCACAAATGATACTCTCGCGGCAGGCGAATCGCTCACCGTCGGCGACAAGCTCGTGTCAAGAAACGGCAAGTTCACCCTCGGCTTCTACCAGCCAAGCGTCGTCACTAAGTCCGGCAACATCACATCTCCCAATTGGTACGTTGGCATATGGTTCAGTAACATCTCGGAATTTACTACTGTCTGGGTTGCAAATAGGGATAATCCTGTCACTGACCTCCAGCTCAACCAAACACGGCTGAAACTATCAAAAGATGGCAATCTTGTCATCTCAAGCAATGCCTCCATAATTTGGTCCAGTGCTACTGTTGTCAATACGACAACAGCCACCACCATGAATACTACTAGTGTCGTTCTCGCTAATAATGGCAACCTTGTGATAATAGGAAGCTCATCGACATCGAATGTGTCGTGGCAGAGCTTCGACCACCCAGCAGATGTTATGCTTCCTGGAGCCAAGTTTGGCTGGAACAAGGTCATTGGTGCTACTATCAAGTATGTCTCAAAGAAGAACCTGATTGACCCGGGTCTTGGCTTGTACTATTTTCAGCTTGACAGCACAGGGATTGTTCTAGCCCGTAGCAACCCCTTTAAAACGTATTGGTCTTGGTCATCACAACAGTCATCAAAGGCTATATCATTGCTTAATCAGATGATGAGCATTAATCCACAGACTAGAGGTCGGATTAACATGACATATATCGATAACAATGAAGAAGAGTACTATGCATACATTTTGTCGGATGAATCATTATATGTATACGGCGTGCTAGACATCTCTGGTCAGCTTGTGATAAATGTTTGGTCGCAAGACACACAGTCTTGGAAACAGGTATATACCCAACCTGTTTCCCCCTGCACAGCATACGCTACATGTGGACCTTTCACAATCTGCAATGGTCTTGCACATCCTGTATGTAACTGTATGGAGAGCTTCTCTCAAAAATCACCTCAAGATTGGCAGGTTGGTAATAGAACAGAAGGGTGCTTCAGAAACACTGCGTTGGATTGCGGTAACACGACAAGTTCAACGGACATGTTCCAAGCCATAGCTCGCGTTCAGTTGCCCTCCAACACCCCCCAAAGTGTAGACAATGCCACCACTCAAAGCAAATGTGCACAAACTTGTCTCAGTTACTGCTCCTGCAATGCGTATTCCTACGAAAATAACAGATGCTCTATTTGGCACGGAGATTTGCTTAGTGTAAATAGTAATGATGGCATTGATAATAGTTCTGAAGATGTTCTCTACCTTCGCCTTTCTGCCAAAGATGTGCCAAGTTGGAGAAAAAACAAAAGAAAGATAATTGTTGGAGTTGTTATTTCTGCATGCATTGTTTGTTTTCTGGTAATGCTAATGCTAATCTTACTGATATTGAGGAAGAATTTTTTACATGCCAGTCAATTTGGTGGTAGAATTGTGGCCTTTCGATATAGTGATTTATGTCATGCTACTAAAAATTTCTCGGAGAAGCTAGGAGGAGGTGGTTTTGGTTCTGTATTCAAGGGAGTGCTAAGTGACTCAACTATCATAGCGGTGAAAAAGCTTGATGGTGCTCGTGGGGGAGAGAAGCAATTCAGGGCTGAGGTGAGCTCAATTGGATTGATTCAACATATCAACCTAGTCAAATTGATTGGTTTCTGTTGCGAAGGTGATGAGAGGCTACTTGTGTATGAACACATGGTAAATGGTTCTCTTGATGCGCATCTATTTCAGAGCAAGGCTACTGTCCTGAATTGGACAACCCGGTATAACCTAGCCATAGGAGTTGCTAGAGGATTGTCCTACTTGCATCAAAGTTGCAAGGAATGCATTATACATTGTGATATTAAGCCAGAAAACATACTTCTCGATGCATCATTTGCTCCTAAAATTGCCGACTTTGGGATGGCAACATTTGTAGGAAGGAATTTTAGCCGAGTTCTAACTACATTCAGAGGAACCATAGGGTATCTTGCCCCAGAGTGGATTAGCGGAGTCGCTATTACACCCAAAGTTGATGTTTATAGTTTCGGCATGGTACTGTTAGAAATCTTATCGGGAAAGAGGAATTCACAGAAAGTATGTACTGATGACAACAGTAATCAGGTTGCTTTTTTCCCTGTGATGGCCATTAGCAAGCTTCTTGAGGGAGATGTCCGGAGTTTGGTAGACCCAGAGTTAAATGGTGACTTCAGTCTAGAAGAGGTTGAAAGACTTTGCAAAGTTGCATGTTGGTGTATCCAAGATAATGAGATCGATCGACCAGCAATGAGTGAAGTGGTTCGGGTTCTTGAGGGACTACATAAGCTTGATATGCCTCCGATGCCAAGACTACTTGCCGCTTTAGTAGTATGCTCCGACATGGCTCATTGTGATAGTTCATAAATAAGTACTTCATAGCTTTCTGAAGTCTTAACATGATTGATCGAAGGAAAGTAATGTAAGCTTAAATGCTAAATTGTAGAGTATCGTATATGGTGCATATGGTCCCATGTTCTTTTATTGTTATTCACATTTTTCCAGTTACCGAATGTGGCAGCAAGCAGCATTATATTGCAGCAAACATTTGGCAGGAATAGAGTATATGTAAGACTAGCAAGGCTCTCTTAATCTGCTCATGTTAGCTTAGTGACGAAAAATCCACGTCCAGACGATAGTACACCAAATCTGCGTTGACACGAATCGTGTCAAAAAAACACGAAGGCCTGAAAGATCTGCTTAGCTCAGTGTAGGTCCTAAAATATTGAATAGATACGAGCGTGCCATTTAATTTGATCCTACAACTGACAAGATGTATAAACAGACGATCAAAGGACCGATCGGCTAACTAGTCGATGGAGCAATACTAGTGGATGTAGCGATACTAGCCGATGTCGATAGGGTTTTGATCAATCGGCTATATGTCTGATGTAAATTCCAACACTTGAATAAATAATGAAGTAAAGACAATTGACTGATGATAATAGAAATCAATCGGCTAATAACTATATGATAGAATAAATTTTGATCTGATAGTTAAAGCATACATCGATCCAATGTTGTTAATTCCAAATGATAAGATAATCAATAAAATCTCTATTGCAATCGGCTAACACCAACTTATATATGATCCTTATAAGCCGATGTAACGTCCAGATAACTCATCGGCTGAAACCTCGATGATACTCTTATCAGCAAACAAAGAGCAAGTTAGTTCTTACAACTCCAAGTATGACTTAGTAGATCAAACCCAATTGATGCAACACTAAGTATGAAAGGAAGTATAAGGTCTAAACAATCGAGCATTTGATTGATTTTCAGGGTGATCATATATTAAATTTAACCAAGACAGTAAAACTATCAAAGAAAAATTTAACACATCAGATAAGATCGGCTAATCCTCTGATGAAACATTAACATAAACCTATCGGCTTAACAAGACTTAGATTATCAACAAAAATCTAGTAGGTCGAACCTAACCGATACAACATGAGATTGTATATATTAATCTAATACTCAATGAGCCAATAAATCTGTCTAATGTGATGGATATAACAAATCTATCTAAAGCATCATTGTGATTGTAGAGATATATCGGCTAAGGCAGAAGATCAGACTTAACCGAGACAGCCCCAACTAAATCGATGTGTCTCTCTAAACACAATGCTATTAAAGATAGAATCAAAATATCAAGTAGGCAAATATATCAACCTAACTAGAGCAATCCAAAAGATCGAAACGATGCGGCCTTGAACAATACCAATGTAGCCGATATATTCACCGGGGTTGGCGGAACGTAGGTCTTACCCCTTCGCCGGAGATCGAAGCCGATGCAGCCCCGCGTCAGATGCCAAGTTTCGCCGGTGATAAATAAAACCTCGAAAAAGAGGGTGGTGATGCACCGAGAGTAGTTGTATTGATCGAGAGATAGATTACAAAGACCCCAGGTGTACATATTTATACCCTTAGGCCGATATAAGTCCTAATTGAACATGACACAAACTTTTCTAAAGATAAAAGGAAAAACATAAGTCCTGATCGGACACTAAACACACTTTCCTAAAAATAAAAGGAAACTAACTGACTCTGCCTAATTAATAGATAAATTGCCACGCTGCATCCTCTTCGAACTCGGCATCTTCTGGATAAGCTTCCTTTAATTGATTAATTTCCTTAACCGAATCCACTAAGAATCCAACTGCTGACGACTGATAATTCCCATCGGTCGATTCTAGAACTCTGAAGCCGATACTAACTCTAGGCCAATGAAGTTTTTGGGGTTTACCAAAATTTTGGCGTTAATATAGCTAGATTGCTCTCGAATTAATCCTATCAATGACAAGATGATCTGCATGCAGAACGTCGACAGTGCTCACGAAACAAAAAAATCAAGGCAAAATTTGCTACAGTACACTAAAAAAATATGATCTTTACTGAAGGACATCACAAGAACATGAATTTGCTCAAGGACACTCAAAAAATATGGTAATGTGTTGATAGACACCATATGCATTATTTTATGAATTCTTGCTATTTTGGAGAGAGAATTTTTGCAAAATGACAGCTTTGCCCCTAGGACCAAACTTCTTTCCTAAACCAGCAAGCTGGTGGGTGGGGGTGCCATCGGAGGGTATTGGGGCATAGCAGCCAGTCGGACGCAATGATAGTGGCGGTGGAGACAGACCATCCATCGAGACCCGATGGCCGGCAGCGTGGACACGATTGGCAAATGGCCCGCAGAGAGGTCGGAGATGGCAGGCGACGAGATGAGGCAGTCGGCTAGCAAAGGAGATAGCGAGCATGGGAGAGGGCACTGGCAGCAAAGAGGCCAGCAAGCTGGTGGGCAACAAGGCGAGGCCAGCGTCGTTCAAAGGTCATCCCCCTTCCCCGACGACGGTGGCGACATCGACTGTAAGCAACTTAGGAAGAGGTCCACGATGGCGGGGATTCCCCTTCCCCGTGCGTCGACGGTTCCTGGCAGCGAAGCCGGCGACATAGTGGAGAGGCGGCGGGGTGCGGGATCAGGTGACGGGGAAGAAGCGGAGCGGAGGGCGCCGTGATGGAGGAGGTGCGGACGGGGTTGTTGGTCGAGGTCGACGCAGATCCAGCTGGAGTTGAGGTGATCGATGGGTTGGGGAGGAGCTCGAGGCCGCCGGCATCGTGAGGTCCAAATCCAGGCGCTGACGATGTCGCGTGGAAGAAGAGACGGCGGTGAGAGCTATCGAGCACTAAGGAAGTAGGGGTAGAGTGGTGGCGATGGATCTGGACTTGGAGGCCAGGATCACACTAGGATAAGGAGGACCACCGCCACCGCCAAGAGGAGAAGCATGACGGTGCCTGCACGATGACCAGATTGAGGAGGACAAATATGAGGGTAAAATGGACATTTTATATTTTCTCTCTCCTCAACAAAGTGAATAATGTATTTTAATGCTCGGAGTGTCTTGTGACAAATTACCATGTTTTTTTAGTGTTCTCGAGTAAATTCACGTTTTTATGATGTCCCTTAGCAAAGATCATATTATTTGAGTGTCCTGTAGCAAATTTTACCAAAAATCAGTTAATCCCACATGGGAAATCTACAACGCTTGAAACCCCTATAAAAGAGAACGTGGTTGCATTGCGACCGTCGACCCCGGTGGCGTGGGCTCGTTACCCCAGCTTCAGGAGCGGAAGGAGTTGGCGGGTTCAGGCCATTGCTAGTCTCGTTTTGGCCGGGGCGGGTGCAATAAAATCGCATCCTCTCCAACCTTTGGCCCGGGATTAGGAGAGCCCAACCCATAAATGGTTGCGTTGTCCACCGGTGTTGGCCTTCCAGATATAGTCATTTGGGGATGAGTGGCCTGCTCCATTAAAGACATGTTGTTTCATATTTAAATCGTTTGATTTTTTTTCTATTGCCTGCGAGATTCTAACACGGCCTATCCTGCCAACTCCCTTTTTTTTGGATGGATCAATCATAATAATGTTTTTCTTTCATTATGGTATTTTTCAGTCATTTTTTTGGGATGGATCAATAGTGATAATGTTTTCCACTATGGTATTTTCAGTTGATGAGGCAGATGGATCAATAATAATAATAATGCTTTCCATGATGGTATTTTTCAGTCCTTTTTTTTGGATGGATCAATAATGATAATGTTTTCCAGTATGGTATTTTTCAGTTGATGAGGCAGATATACCATGAAATCGTCAGCATATACAGCCAGCACATGAACACTCAAGGTCTTTTTGGTGATACATCCATCATTACATGATTGATGCCATATGTAGTACAGATAATTAATTAGCACCCGATAATTAAGTTTTTTCTCCATAAGTTACGGATGATAAAAAATTTCTTTTCAATGTTCCAGCTTATCTGAACGAGAAAGTGTGCAACTATGCTTTCCTTCAGAGGATAAGACACATTATAAAACCATATGAACCTTTAGGCTGATTTTTTCATGGAACAATCTTGTTGTGAGTTGTTCTTTCTGTGATAGTTTATATATATGGTGCATGCAATGTCTGCTAATGATTGTGAGTAATCTTTGCACCCACTAATTTGCCACTGAACTGCTTCAGCTGCAAAACAATGAAAAAAAATTGAAGCATGCCCTCTTTGTTGCCCTGTGGGCACCCCTTTCTCTTTTGCCAATGGCTTTGCTTTTGCACCCAGTGGCAGTTAGTGGCAACTGCACATGTGCTTATTAAGTTTCTGCATTGGTCAAAAGAGAAAAATCAAATGGAAATACTGAAGGGCATGGCTTACGGAGTTACTATCTTGAAAAAAAAAAGTAAGATTTTCTGCTCTTTCAGGTCTTTTGCATAAAAGATGGTTTGAACTGCTATCTGACTAACTTTGACTAATTTTATACATGCCATTCAGCTTGATAATAAACCAGTATATCTGTACATGGATTGCGAGAATGGTCACATATCATGTCAAATATATCTTCTTAGTTCGGTCTGAAGTTTGTACAATATGATGATCAATATTGCAGAAACAAACACATCAGATGACGTTTGTTGAAATGCCTAACACAGACAAACCGCTAAAAGTTCTTTTCATGGACAACCACGCATATATATCTGCTGCCACTACTTACTAAGCATGGAGCCATTGCATTTTTCCCTATCAGAAATCCAAATCTAAAAAATCTGTCGAGCAATAATGCATGGAGACACTCCAGTCTCCGGTCACCAAATAAAACCGTGTTATTCGGAGAAAGGATCAAAGATGGATCATCACTTGCACGTGTTGATTCCGTCTGAAACTCTGAATCAATGGGCTGGTAGGCAGTTTCATGCATCTACGAACAGCAGCAAATTGGTAGAAGCCCCAGGTGATTGACTGCTCATGGCTGGCTTGACCAATAAAAAAGCTTTTCTTTGGAACATGTACTAGCTAACTAAATTTGAAATAGACTAGCTAGCTGCTTGCCCCAATGGTTTTGTACCACAGCCAAGCTCAAGTTGCCAAATTGGTACTCCTGTCTGAACATCAGTCCGAACTTGACCTGCAACTAGCCTGTATCGTTGCCATGGTCTTCCATGTCAATCCAACCTGCATCTATGCCCATGCGTGTGTTCTGACTAACCTGCTTGTTTTATGTTCCATATATATGCCTTGCTCTTCTCCGAGTAGCAGAGCACAACACATATGTATACTTCTTCTCTACTTTCTCCATTCCATTTACTTCACCATGACCGCCATGACCACCCTGCTTTACATATCACTTGGCCTTCTTCTCTTCTCCCTGCACGGTACTCCGCCGTGCTCCGCCACCACGAATGATACTCTCGCGGCAGGCGAAGCGCTCGCCGTCGGTGACAAGCTCGTGTCGAGAAACGGCAGGTTCACACTCGGCTTCTTCCAGCCAAGCATCGTCAGTAAGTCCGGCAACATCACCTCTCCCAATTGGTATGTTGGAATATGGTTCAGTAACATCTCAGTTTTTACTACTGTCTGGGTTGCTAATAGAGATAGTCCAGTTACTGAACTCCAGCTCAATCAAACGCAGCTGAAACTATCAAAAGATGGCAACCTTGTTATCTCAAGCAATGCATCCATAATCTGGTCCAGTAATACTGTCAATAGGACACTAGCCACCACCATGAACAGCAGTACCAGTGTCGTTCTCTCGAACGATGGAAACCTTGTGATAGGAAGCTCACCCAATGTGTTGTGGCAGAGCTTTGACTATCCATCAGATGTTTTGCTTCCTGGAGCCAAATTTGGCTGGAATAAGGTCACTGGTTTTACTCGTCGGTTCACATCAAAAAAGAACCTGATTGATCCAGGTCTTGGCTTGTATTATGTTGAGCTTGACAACACAGGGATTGTCCTTAGCCGTAGTAACCCCCCCAAAGTGTATTGGTATTGGTCATCTGAAAAGTCGTCAAGTACGCTTATATCATTACTTAATCAGCTGATAAACATAAATCCACAGACCAGAGGTCGGATTAACATGACATATGTCAATAACAATGAAGAAGAGTACTACAAATACCTTTTATTGGATGAAGCATATTATGTATATGTCTTGCTAGACATCTCTGGGCAGGTCGAGATAAATGTTTGGTCTCAAGATACACAATCTTGGCAGCAGGTTTATGCCCAACCTGCTGATCCCTGCACTGCATATGCTACTTGTGGACCTTTCACAATCTGCAATGGCATTGCAAATCCATTCTGCGACTGTATGGAGAGCTTCTCTCAAAAGTCGCCTCGAGATTGGGAGCTTGATAATAGAACAGCAGGTTGCTCTAGAAACACTCCATTAGATTGCAGCAACACAACAAGTTCCTCGGACGTGTTCCACGCCATAGCTCGTGTTACATTGCCCTCCAACAACCCCCAAATTGTAGACAATGCTACCACTCAGAGCAAATGTGCACAAGCTTGTCTGAGTTACTGCTCCTGCAATGCGTATTCCTACGAAAATAGCAAATGCTCTATTTGGCACGGAGATTTGCTTAGTGTAAATAGGAATGATGGCATTGATAATAGTTCTGAAGATGTTCTCTACCTTCGCCTTGCCGCCAAAGATGTGCCAAGTTTGAGAAAAAACAAAATAAAGCCAATCGTTGCAGTTGTTATTGCTGCAAGCATTGTCAGTTTGTTGGTAATGCTCATGCTG
The DNA here is from genome assembly GCA_008326285.1 of Oryza officinalis. Lineage (NCBI taxonomy): Eukaryota > Viridiplantae > Streptophyta > Magnoliopsida > Poales > Poaceae > Oryza > Oryza officinalis. The sequence continues at coordinate 29,856,013 of BDMV01000009.1, read as the reverse complement.
ATCTTATTGATATTAAGGAAGAAACTCGGGTTCTGTGGCGCACAATTACATGACAGCCAATGTAGTGGTGGAATCGTGGCCTTTAGATACAATGATTTATGTCATGCTACTAAAAATTTCTCGGAAAAGTTGGGAGGAGGTGGTTTTGGTTCTGTATACAAGGGAGTGCTAAGTGACTCGACTATTATAGCAGTGAAAAAGCTTGACGGTGCTCGTCAGGGAGAGAAGCAATTCAGGGCTGAGGTGAGCTCAATTGGATTGATTCAACATATCAACCTTGTCAAATTGATTGGTTTCTGTTGCGAAGGTGATGAGAGGCTACTTGTGTATGAACACATGGTAAATGGTTCTCTTGATGCCCATCTATTTCAGAGCAAGGCTACTGTCCTGAATTGGACCACCAGGTATAACCTAGCCATAGGAGTTGCTAGAGGATTGTCCTACTTGCATCAGAGCTGCAACGAATGCATCATACATTGTGATATTAAGCCAGAAAACATACTTCTCGATGCATCATTTGCTCCTAAAATTGCAGACTTTGGGATGGCAGCATTTGTAGGAAGGAATTTTAGCCGAGTTTTGACTACATTCAGAGGCACAGTAGGATATCTTGCTCCAGAATGGATTAGTGGAGTTGCTATTACACCAAAAGTTGATGTTTATAGCTTTGGTATGGTACTGTTGGAAATCTTATCAGGAAGAAGGAATTCACATAAAGTACATACTGACGACAATAGTGATCAAGTTGTCTTTTTCCCTGTGCAAGCCATTAGCAAGCTTCACGAGGGAGATGTCCAGAGTTTGATAGACCCACAGTTAAATGGTGACTTCAGACTAGAAGAGGCTGAAAGAGTTTGCAAAGTTGCATGTTGGTGCATCCAAGAGAATGAGTTTGATCGGCCGACAATGAATGAAGTGGTCCGGGTTCTTGAGGGTTTACAGGAGCTTGATATGCCCCCAATGCCAAGACTACTTGCAGCTTTAGCAGAATGCTCTGTTGTGGCTCACTGTGATGATGTTTCGTAAGTACTTCCTGGTTGATGTTAATAATATTTGTCTTAGAAAATTTTGAGGTTCTAACATGAGTGGAAGGAAAGGAATGTAAGCTGGATATTGCTAAATTGTAGCGCATTTTTTCAATAACCAATTGTGGTAAGCAAGCATTACAGCAAAGATTTGGCAGAAATAGAGATACATGCCCAATGTCTATGTTCTGTTGATGGTCTAGTTGCCATATATTGTTAAACTCAACAAGTTAACCTATGCCACTACTTGCTGCATGCTTGCTTCAGAGATGTCAGTTCTAAAAATGAATTTACTGCATGCTTGCTTCAGAGACATGTCAGTTCTAAGTTGCTTACTGCAATATGCTACCATAGGTTTCAACTGAAGTATGTTCCCAGTTGAATGTTTCTGTTTGCTGCAAAATCGTAGGTTTTTGAACAGTATTCCATATTAGTTGCTCAATCATTTGCTTCATACCAAACAGGTAAATAGATACGTAACCCTTACTCCAAACAAACTCAGATTTATTTTTTGCCCACTTAGCAACGATTTCGCAGAGCACACCATGAGGCATGAGCAACGAGTGAGGATTGGCTGAGCGTGTTTTCGCTGCTCGTGGGAGTACTCTCGGAATTATTCACTCTATTATTGCCTCAGGATGTAATCGGGATTAAGCTGTGTGTCGATACCAAGGGGGACTCAAGAGATTCATTCTTTTTCGCACTAATGGAGGATATGAATCCTGGGAAAATTCTCTATGGTATAGTCTATTAAAAACAGAACTTCTAATAAGAAATTCTTCTGCTAAAGTCAAGCCTATAAATAGAAGCTTCAACACACCCTATATTGCACGGGACAAAAAAGAGTCAAAGCCATGGATATAGCTGCACAACTACCAGCGATTCCTCAGGAAATCCAAAATATAGAAAACAATAAGCTCGAAGTAACAATAAGCTCGAAGTAGAGCAAGTCCTGGGTTTCATCGAGGAGCCTTTGTTTCTGTCTATCATGGCTGCCACAACAGTGACCGTAGAAACTAAAATAGAAGTAATTACTCGTCTATCTCAACATAAATGAACAAAGTCACTTGAGATATCTACCTTTTTCTATTTTAGTTTCTATGGTCACCATGGTGGGCAGCCATCACGATGAGCGATTGTTGTTCTTCCAGCAGCACCCTCCTCCTGTGTTCAAGAACATGGATTTGGTTCTGAAGATGAACTATATGGTTGTGAGTATGCCAATAGGATCTACTTCAAGCCTTTTGATTTCCATATTTGGATTTCCTGGGGAATCGCTAACAGCCTTGCAGCCATATCCATGGCTAACAGCCTTGCAGCCATATCCATGGCTTTGAGCCTTTGACTCTATGTTTTCTTATCCCATATAATATAGAGTGCACTGAAGCTTCTATTTATAGGCTCATCTATTCTTTAGCAGAACAATTTCTTATTAAAAGTCCTTTGTTACAAAGAAGAATGAATTCCCCCTCCCTCCCGACCTCCCCCTGATGTGAACATGTGGCCTAATACCGATCACAACATGAGGCAATAATAGAAAGAATAATTCTGAGAGCGCTCCACTACGAGCAGTGCCCGATCACATGCTGAGGCAATAATAGAGCAAATAATTCTGATATACTCCATCATGAGCAGCAAAAGCACGCTGAACCAATCCTCACTCGACACCGGGAGGGTCCTAGCTAGTGGTGGGGTTAGGCATCTGGAACGCTGGACTACATCTCATTTTAGTTTATGTTTGGATTTCATCTGGAATTTCAACAACTAATCAAAATCACACACACACACACACACACACACACACACACACACACAGAGAGAGAGAGAGAGAGAGAGAGAGGAAAAGAGCACCCCAACATTGAGCAGAGGAGGGATTCGGGGACTGAAACTGAACACAAACTGGATTGGGGATCCAGGCAAAGAGCGAGCAGTCAACAACTCACCATTGACGAGCACAACATATACCGTTGTCGCCGACGCCGTCGAACTGTCAATGATGGCGAGCTAGTCCCATGCCGCATCGATACCATTGCCGCGGATGTGGATGGATGGAGGAAGTTGGCCGCGGCGCGTGGGGAGCCGAGGAGGCCGGTGAGGCGGCGCCGCAGAGGAAGGAGGCAGAGGGGGTTGGTTGCGGTTGCGGAGCGGAGGAATTGGATGTGGGGGTTTTATGATTCCAATTCTAAAGGACAGCCAAGCACTCCCTCTTTCCCTGGAATCTGATTCCGCGTCTCTTTCCCTGGAATCTGATTCCTTTTCGTCAATATCTAGATAGTATTGATTAGAGATTTCTAAACTAGTATCAATATTAGTATCCTCTACCCGAGTAATAAATTTTAGATAGAGGAGTAATTGTTGTTTGATGATATTTTGTACACTTTTTTGTTATGTATGAAAGAAATGGAGTGTGTCAAAGTATTAATTCCAGGAATAGTGGTATAATAATAAAATTAGTAATTAATTATTATTAATGACACAACTTGACGTACATGAGCGAGCGTATACGTATGAATATTGTGAGACACGTGTCGGTGTCTGCTCTAGTGCCTAGGGTACAGGCATGTATACACTCACGCGTATATGTATTTTTTTAAACGGTGTATTTCAGTTGGGATAGAATATATATATATGAAACAGATCATTGAATTATGGCAATATGGCTCTAAGTGATTTCCCATTGTTGGCTGATAAAAGGAAACAAAGATGAATTATTTTCGGGAAACATATTACATCACTGTAGTATCGTCATTAGAGAGCAATAATCAAGTCATTTGTCAGCCGTTGATTTCCCGGCTTTGCTTGCATGGAAACCTATGAAAATAAAAGGCAAGACAAGGCTGGATGGAAATTCCTTGCCATGAGCAGTACGTGCGTATACAAGGAGACGATTAATCCATATCAAGCCGGATTGGAAAGGAAGCGCCGGCATAATATGCTTAGAAGGAAAGTGCATTTGAGTAGTATGGCTACTAAATGGAAGAATCACAGCATATGGAATGAAATGCAAATCACAAAAAAATTAGGCAATTGGCCGGCCGTTCATATATCGATGGAGTCATGCATGCTGCTGGCTGTGGACCGCCTCCTCTCCACTATAAAACTTATAATACTTTTATAAAAAATTACTTTTATATGCAATACATTGTTTTTATCGAAAAACAATAATCTCACTATATATATGATTTACCTTGAATAAAAAATCATATATTTACTTGTGAATCTATACTTTATCTATAAAGATATTTCTCTGGTGCTATAAAAAGTTATTTTCATTGTAGAGCCGAGTTACTTCCACCATTTAATTAAACTATATTTCAATATTTCAATATATTCAATATTATGCTTATTTTATCATATATTTTATTTTGAGTGGAGTTCAATGGTTAAAACAGATCTTAAATATAATATGTGGTTTGAAATATATAAGTTATTAAAGATTAAAAATAGACTAATACTAGTTAGAAAGACTCAATGCCCTGGACTATTAGGACAAAGCGTGAAGATAAAATTTTTAAAGTATGGTATGCATGTACATAGTGAATTTAATCAGATGTCACATGATAGGATGAATCCGAGAACGCTCTCAGTTTAGATTTTGTACGCATCTTCACCGCGCGCAATCGCGTGATTGTTTAAGCACGAGACTCCCCTTATTTCCATAATTAGCATCGGTTAAACCTAACGAATCTTGCACACAGCATATTTACCAAAAATAAAAACATGCATCCCCGCCCACTCACGTGCAGCTTTCTGGAAAAAATGACAGTACACATCTACTTATTAGCACCATATAGTTCACAAGCTATAAAATCTAGCACATTGCACTAGTATTTTTAAAACCTTTGATGGCTTATATCTTTTAAACCCTATATTATTTTTAAGATCCGATTAAGCCATTGTACTCTACATAAAATACATGACAAAATAAGTTCAATATTAAATATATTCAAATTATTTACAATTTATTCTTATTTTTAACTCATCTAGTGGTGTTGTTACTTCGAATACCATAAAAAGTTACTTATCTCTAGCAGTATAGTTACTTTTAATACCGTGAAGAGTTACTTCTATTTTTCTTAAAGTTAATTTCCTCTACATGAAAAGTTACTTCTAACACCGTAAAAAGTTACTTTTATTCTTTTAGAGTTATTTCCCTCTAGGAGTGTAGTAAATTGTAATACTGTGAAGAGTTACTTCTAATACTGTTAATAGTTATTTCTATTTTCTAAATAGTTACTTCCTATATGAAATACATTGTTTTTATCGAAAAACAATAATCTCTCTAGATATATGGTTTACCTTTAATAAAAAATCATGTATTTACTAGTGAATCTACCTATGAAGATATTTCTCTAATGCTATAAAAAGTTACTCACATTATACAGCTGAGTTACTTCTATCATTTAATTAAACTATATTTAAATATTGCAATATATTCAATATTGTGCTCAATTTATCATATATTTTGAGTGGAGTTCAATTGTTAAAACGGATCTTAAATATAATATGTGGTTTGAAATATATAAGTCATCAAAGATTAAAAATAGACTATTACTAGTTAGGAAGACTCACTGCATTGGACTCTCAGTCCAAAGGCGTGAAGATAAAATTTGTAAAGTATGCATACGCGCGCACATGACGACTTTAATCAGACGACTTTGACAGACCTCGTGCGATAGGACGAATCCGAGAGTGTTCTCAGTTTAGATTTTGCATTCATCTACACCGCGCTCAGTCACGCGATTGTCCAAGCTCGAGACTCCCTTTATTTCCGTAATTAGCATCGGGTTAAACCCAACGAACCTTGCGCACAACATATTTACCGAAAATAAAACCACCACGTCCCCTCCCACGCACGTGCAGCTTTATGAAAAAAAATGACAGTAAACATCTACTTATTAGCACTATGCAGTTCACATGCTACAGAATCTAGCACATTGCACTTGTATTTTTAAAACCTTTAACGGCTTATATCTTTTAAACCATATATTGTTTTTAAGATTCGATTAAACCATTGTACACTACATAAAATACATGACAACATGAGATCAATATTGAATATATTTAGATTATTTACAATTTATTCTTATTTTTAACTCCTCTAGTGGTGTTGTTACAAAATTACTTCCCTCTAGCAGTATAGTTACTTTTAATACCGTGAAGAGTTAGTTCTATTTTTCTCAAAGTTACTTCCCTCTTCATGTAAAGTTATTTCTAACACCATAAAAAGTTAGTTCTATTCTTTTAGAGTTACTTCCCTCTATAAGTGTAGTAACTTTTGTAATACTATAAAGAGTTACTTTTAATACTGTTAATAATTACTTCTATTTTCTAAAGAGTTACTTCCTATATGAAATACATTACTTTTATCGAAAAACAATAATCTATATATATATGATTTAACTTGAATAAAAAATCACTTATTTACTTGTGAATCTACACTTTACCTATGAAGATATTTCTGTAATACTATAAAAAGTTACATCTATTGTAGAGCTGAGTTACTTCTACCATTTAATTAAACTACATTTAAATATTCAATATATTCAATATTGTGCTCATGTTATCATATATTTTGAGTGAAATTCAATGGTTAAAAAGGATACGTGGTTTGAAATATATAAGCCATCAAAGATTAAAAATAGACTAATACTAGTTAGGAAGACTCACTGCACTAGGCTCAAAACGTAAGACTCACTGCACTAGGCTCAAAACGTGAAGATAAAATTTTTAAAGTATGCATGCATACGCGCGTACATGTTGACTTTAACCAGACGGCTTTGACAGACGTCGTGTGATAGGACAAATCCGAGAATGCTCTTAGTTTATATTTTGTGATTTCTAAACTAGTATCGATATTAATATCCTCTACCCGAGTAATAAATTTTAGGTAGAGGAGTAATTGTTTTTAATACAGTGAATTGTAGTTTGGACCAAACCTTTATCTAAGCTTTTCACATTGAATTTATCAAAACCTTATATTTATGCATATCAATACGGCTTATTATCAACTTAAAAAATAATTTATGGATAAAATTTTTATATACGTGTCCTTAATGATTCAAAAGGAAAAGCCGTAAAATAAACTAAATAAAAAACCACAAAATCAGCTCTAAAATTAAATTTTAGAATTCAAATTTTGGCTTATATGCATAAGCATAAGCGAAAAGATAGTGCTGAAACGTGTCACTTTAGACCACTCTAACTTTTTTGTGAGTTGTGTTAACACCAAAATTTGGTAAGCCCCAAAGTCATCATCAGTCTAGAGTCAGTATCGGTCTCAGAGTTCTGGAATTGGTCGTTGGAAATTATCGGTCGCCAGCAATCGAATTCTTACGGGATTCAGTTAGGGAAATTAATCAATTAAAAGAAGCTTATCCAAAAGAGACCGAGTTCAATAAGGATGCGGCATGGCAATTATCTATTAGTTAAACAGAGTCAGTTAGGAAAGATTGTTTAGAGTCCAATCAGGACTTGTATCTTTTTACTTTATATTTAGAAAAGTTTGTGTCGTGTCCAATAAGGACTAGTATCTACCCATGGGTATAAATATGTACACTCGGGGTCCCTATAATTTATCTCACGATCAATATACAACTTTCGGCGTGTTGCCACCCTCTTTTTGGAGGTTTTACTCCTAGCGAGTTCTTATTTTCGAGCATGGGCTGTATCGGTTAAGTCCGACCTCCGGCGAGAAGTAAATTCCATCATTTTCGCTTGCATCGGCATGGCTAGGACTTCCTCGATTCGTTCCGATATTCTAATCGGGCCAAAGCAAGCGTTGCCTATCTGGTATATCATCTCTACTTTCAATTACATTATTGTTAAGTTTTACATCGGCTTAGTTGTGACTTTCTTGGTTCAGTCTGATATTCTGATCAAGTTGATGTTTCTCTAAACATGATGCTATTTTAAGATAGATTTGATATATCCATCATGGTTGCATAGGATTATCGATTCATTGAATATTAGATTATTATATACAATCTCGTGCTATATCGGTTAGATCCAACCTACTAGATTGTCATTGATAATCTAAGTTTTGTTAAGCCGATAGGTTTTTATGCAACGTTCATTGGAGTGCTAGCCGATATTATCATTATTTTGGGCTTCAACTATCAGATGTATCGGTTAGTTAGACAATATACACTTTAATTCATTTACATCGCATCTCCAGCTGATATATGTTTTAACCATCGGATTTTTATCTATCACATTATATCAGTTTTGACTGATTGGTTCATATATATTATCTCGTTACTATTTTTGAGTTATATTGGCTTATACTAAAACCTGTATAATATTTAGTTAAATCTATCTTTATTAACTTTAATCTTATACTGTCTCGGTTTGGTCTGATCTATCAAGATTGTTTTTTTTGTAAAGAACAGTTTATTAATGATTATGCATAGTTTAGTTTTAGCCGATGGTAACATTGTTTATATAATTATTTGAATCTACATTGGATCTATAGCCGATTGATCGAAACCCTATCGACATTGACCAATTGGCTCCTTTATCATCGATCTATCTATCTTGTTAGTTGCAGAATCAAACTAACTGGCGCGTCCTAAACTTGATTAATAGGACCTACATTGGAGCTAAGCGTTTCTCCCAGGTCTTCATGTGTCACGACGAATTTTGCGTCAACAAGTTCACATACAACTCATCCTATACCGAATGTTGATATAAATATAACTTCAAGAGTCTATCAATATGCAAGAGCTGGTGCATTTGAGGTATGTGAGAAGAGAGATAGGTGTGGTCTAGAGTGACATGAAGGTAAATTTACTAGTCCAAAGTAAAAATGATGATTACAGCGAAACTTTAGCAATAAAAGACGACTCAAATTATAATTTACTCTTCTTTTAATAATAAAATTCATTATAGCCTTTGCTTAAAAAAGCCAAAAACCAATTATTATAGAGGTTGTACATCAAATGACTGCGTATTACAGAATCATAATTTTGATTAAAAACATAAAATATATTTATAATACCAGCCTAAAGATAGAGAGATAACATATTATTAAACCTCCATCTATAGTTTTGTTGATGTGAAAAACACACACTGGCCTGGGAGATCTGCTTAACTCCAGTGCAGGTCCAAATATTTCTTTTGGGTTCTAGGCGTGTCAATTGGGTTGATCCTGCAACCAATAAGAAACAAAGAAAGAAAACGCAGTTAAATCCACCAATGATAGCCGATCGGCTGGCTTGCCGATGACATATCATTGAACATTGAGCCGATGCAAGATGCATTAAATCGGCTATAACAGATAAAGCAAGATAAAGCTAAATCTACTCAATCGGCTGTAGATATCAACAAAATATAATCTAAGTCTCATAATATATTTAAACCAAGTGATTGGGATAGATCGGATAGGGCACCGAGACAGTATAAATCACTTATGTCTAAATATATTATAAAGCATAGATTATACATATTCATAGCATAGCCGATTAGGTAAATCTAACATGTATCGGCTAGTACTCCGATATTACTTTATACAGGGATATTATCATGAACAAAATATATTAAACAACTTGTCAAACTAATGTTAAGATGATCCTAACCAGATTTGACAACAAGCTCAATATATTTTACTAAGTTAATATCTCGATATAAAGGGCAGATTTAATATATCAAGATAACAAGATAATTAAACCAGGTAAGATCGGCTGAAACCCCGACGCTATCTCTATTAGTAATCATAGACAGGCTAGAGATTAAGGTTCTAAACATGATTTAGTAGGTCAAACCTAACTGATGCAGCACTAAATATGTAAAGAAACGTAATGTCTAGATGATCAAGTCGATGAAAACCTTTTCAAGATGGTAGATATATTATATAATCTAGATCAATAGCGATATATAACCCTATCGGTTGCTTTTCTGTGAAACAGACATCAACCGATCTAAGTTATATATTGATATCAATTCAGATTATACAATATATATGATAACTCGACGATTCACACAAACAAGATCAGAATGTCATAAAGATGGAAGCACTAATCCCGAGAGCGCAAGCCGCCATAACAAGTTTTACCTCTTGTCGGAGATCGAAGCCGATGCAGCCCAACTCGAAAGCAAGAGCTCGTCAAAAACAGTGAAAGAGAAAAAGGTGGCGATGCGCCAAAATTGTTGTATTGATTCCTCTATCCTTTACACGAACCTGGGTTTAATTTATACCCAGAATTACACAATATGTCCTTGTCGGACACGACTCTTATCTCTATTACAACTCATATTGAAGATAATTCCCTAATACAAACTCTAACCGACAATATCTATTAGGAAACTAACATTATATCCTAATTAATAGACACAATTCCCTTCTTCGGACCCAATCCGTACGTGGGAATCCTTATGAAGCTCATCAACCGAACCTGACAAAGACTCTGTTATCTTCTCGTCGGAATCGGCTACATCGGCTAACCTTGTCTGACTCTGTCTCAGCCGATGGACACGATAGCCGACTCGGTCACCAGCCGATACACACCGTAGTCGATTCGGTCACCAACCGATTCTTGCTCTGTTCTGGTAACCGCCAGCTTCCTCCAAATCCGCTTCGATTCCATCTTCGAATCCAATACTTGATTTACCAAATTTGGTCGTTAACACATGCCCCCCAAGTCCGCGATATTTGGAATGTTGCGGATTTGCTCAAACCTCCTCTGAATCAATCTAGGGTTTTGTTTCCATTTCAACCGTTAGCTCGCATCTTTTAAATAGCAACCACTTCTTGAAGTTTTTCACGCCGTTACTCCCGTCTTCACCACTTCAGCCATAATCGCCTTCAATTCTTGCAATAGCTTCATTGGATTCTCCGGCGACCAAACAGGCGATTCCCCCGTCAGCAGCAACTCCATCTCCGCCGATGTCGACTTCCACCGCTCCTTCAAGTGCTCCGGTCATTGAGTTCCCCGAGGTAACCCCATCAGCCGAATCCCATCTCTTATTATAGATTAGATTTCTTTTGCGATTTATTCCTTCTTTCCTTTCTTTCCTGTAGCATCTTTTCCATCAAGTCGCAATCCCAAGCTTGGCTCATCCCAACCAATACTTCTTAGGCCCAATCGGCAACAGAGACCCTATTGATTTCATCAATGCTGAGACAAACAGGATACCCTTTAAATTAACCAATCCTAGTTTGAACCATTGGAGCAACACTTTTAAGTCCTGGCCATCGGCTGTCAAGACTTGGTCTGAATGGTATAAGAGGATGTCGGCTAGCAAACAAACTCACTAGGAAGAAATCGGCATTGCTCAGTGCCTAGCCCTAACCATAGCCGATTTAGCCAAAGACGAACCCATGCTATCGGCTGCCAGCTACTTCTGGTCCAACACCTTGAATGCCTTCCTCTTCAATCAAGGACCAATGACTCTAACTCTTTTGGACATCACCATGATAACCGGGCTGGACATCACCTCATCGACCAATCCTATCAGCTTAAACAGCAAAAATCAGTTCACTTTCAAAACCAGAAGCATTGGAGGCTGGAGCGGATTCATTTCTCTAAACATGGGATCTGGCCCTGTCACCCCTAAAGAGCATACAGCCTTTCTCTTGATGTGGCTGGAAAAATTCTTGTTTTGTGGTTCAAGCTGCGGTCCAACCACCAACTGGCAACATATAGCCGAAGCTCTAGTCAACAAAAAGCAATTCCCACTAGGCAAATACCTCCTGGGTTATTTATATCAGATTTTGAGCAATGCATCGGCTAAGCTTGCTACCAACTCAGTAATCGGCACAGGTGGACCTTGGTGGCTATTGCAGTTATGGCTTAATCTGCATACAATCAAAATTGCCAAGAGATCAGCACTGCCTGAAGCTGATTTTCCATTAGTTGAGCCGACCAAGGATGATGAAGGAGATGAAGTCACAACCAGAAGATGTATATCCTTTGGAGAGGTAGCATCCACATATCCTGGATCAGAACTTTCGGCTGAACCCTTTGTCAATTGGTTTGGCAACTTCTATGATGGATTTCCAAAAGATTCTAGAAATTGGTTTGCATATGAATTCTCTGCAGATTTTGAATTGCCAGCCGATTTCAGATTTGATGAAATAAACTCTGAAAAATTTGAGAAATCCATAGAAGTCTTTACAACGGCTATCACTCCCTGTATTCTTCCTGTCGGCATCCATCAAGGCAGGAATATCCAGATATCCTATAAATTTTATCACCCTGTGAGTGCTGCCAGACAAATGGGAATGGGGCAAATGCCAATCGGTTTGTACTTCTCAGGAAAAATCCAAACCAGAGGAGAAATCTCATCGGCTCTGATGATGGACAGATTATTAAGCATAGAAGGACCTCCCCTTGGAAGTTTGGAAAACATTGAATTGGCTATGCTAAGGAGTTCCACTTTTGATCAATGGTGAATTGAATGGAAAAAACATCTTTTTCACCAATCGGCTTCCATGTATCTGACTGACATCATTCCAGACATGGTTCCACAGGTAAACATACTTCTTTTTTCAATATCCTTATCGATAGCCGATTGTCTTTAGAAAATAACTTAACTCCTTTTCTTCTTTTGTTTGCAGACCACAGAGTCTTCTCCTCCTCATGTCAGCAGAAACGGAGTCAATATCAACTATGCTGCTGGAATTCTCCCCAACAGTGTGGATTGGCTCCTTCAACTATCGGCTATAATGCCCCCAAGACATCTTCCCTGCTCCATGGACAAACACGTGAGCCGATTCCCTCTGAAGTTAGCAAGAGGAAAAGAACCAGATCATCGGCTATCGCTCCGTCGGCTGCAAAGAAGAAAGCCACCAAAAAGCAGAAAAGCATAACAGCCAATGACCCAGACGAGGAAGATATAGAAAAAGCTATTGATAAAGCAGCTGCCGAGCTGAGTGAAACAGTAGAAGAAACCCCAACAATCAACATCCCTATTCCTCAGCAAACTCCACCAACTCCGATCCACAAGACATATCAACCTCGGGTATATACTTTGCAATCTTAATCCTCTCATAATTTTCTTTGCCGATCTCAGCGTTAACTCTTTTTTTGTAGAAAAAGAAATCGGCTGCCAAGAAGAAACCTGCACCGCCTCCATCGGTAACACTTCCTTCAAAACTTTGTTTAAATCTCATTTCATCAAGTATTAACTCATTTTATATTTCAGCCGATCCGCTCTCCAACTCCTATCCATCATGATTCAAGTGAACATACTCCATCGGTTAGAGACAGCCACCACATTGAAGACCAGCCGATTCCTCCCATTCCTGTAAGTATTTGTATCAAAAATATAAATCGGCCATTAATATTCTATTGACTAACAATCCTGTCTCTTTCAGGCCTTAGCCGACATGTTCTCCTTTGACATTAGGCAATTCATGGATGAAGAGGAAGAAACATCCAGCAAGGCTATTGCTCCTATAGCCGATGACTTAAAAGCTACCCTCAAGGATATTGCTCATCGGCTTGAAGGTTCCCTTGATGCTTTGGTTGTCAACTGTGGATCAATTAGAGCAAGATTTGAAGACATTCAAGATCAGATCCCAGACGATGCAGCCGAAATCATCTCTCCAGCAGTTTTCCTTGAACAATATCGTCACAAGCTGGAAAAATCAAGACAGAGGATAGCCGATAGGCGAGAGCGAAAAGATCTTGAGACAACCATCCATGCCAATCGGTAATCCATAAACGAGGAAAAAGCCAAACTTGATCAGATGATCTCTGGGCCAAGTTCTATCCAAAGCAATATAGATCGGCTAAAGAATAAGAAGATTGAACTACTGGCTGAATTAGAAGCCTGCAACACTGAGTTATTACTGGAAGAACAGAAGCTTGCCGATTTACCAAGAGCCATTGAAGAACAAAAATCCAAGCTGAAGTCCTCGATCAGACACTTAGCCGATCTAAACAAATCCATGAAAGTCATCCCAGGAAGTGATGCAGCCGATGCCCAAGCCATAGAAGAAATAGAACAAATTAGGCAAAGGGCCATATCGGCTATCCAAAAACTTGTAACATGAATCAGCCGATGATAATATAAACTCCATACTTGCAAATTGCTTTGAAAGTTTGAAATTTTTTAAATTTTGATCTTTCTGTATGTATATGCCCCCTAATTTTGTTATGGAGAACGAAACATCACAAAATTACAATCGGCTAAGAACAAATAACCATGAGACAACCGATTATACTAAAAAGAATTGTGCTAAGGGCGATATAACTTATATCGGCCATCTAAAGGCGATGTCAACACATCGGCTACCATGTATCGGCAACATACAGCCGAATCATGAATTAATCCAAACACTTGGGTAATACTTTTTCAGATATTTTCCATTAAGAGCTCTTCCAAATACCTCTCCATCAAGCCCTTGTAACATGTAGGCTCCTTTAGAAACAGATTTGTAAATCCGAAAAGGTCCTTCCCAATTTGGTGACCACTTGCCGAACTTATTATCACGAGTTCCAATCGGCAGAATCAATTTCCAAACCAATTCTCCCTCCTCAAAAGATTTCGGTACCACCTTTTTATTATAATGTCGCGCAACACGCTCCTTATCTTTTGTTATCTTTTGTAAAGCAGACATTCTAGATTGAACCAAGTCCTCTGACTCATCGACCATAAGATTATGATAGTCATCGGCTGTCAATTCATCTTGTAAATCAATCCTCCTTGAGCCGATGACATGCTCCCATGGCAAAACTGCTTCATGCCCATAGACTAACTTATATGGAGGAACTTGAATTGATCCATGACAAGCCATCCGATAAGACCATAACGCCTCAGCCAATCGGTTATGCCACTGCTTTGGAAAATCGGCAATCTTTCTCTTAATCAACTTAATCAAGCTTTTGTTAGATGCTTCTGCCTGTCCATTAGCTTGCGCATAATATGGTGAAGAATTCAACAATCTGATTCCCATGCTCTCCATAGATTGAACAAACTCATCTGACACAAAAATAGATCCTTGATCAGTCGTAATTGTTTGTGGAAGACCAAATCGGTATATAATATGCTCTTTAACGAACTGAATTGCATCCCCAGAATCAACTTTTTTCAATGGAACTGCTTCCACCCACTTTGTAAAATAATCGGTTGCTACCAATATATACTTATGTCCTTTACTCGACGGTGGATTGATCTGGCCGATCATATCAATTCCCCAGCCTCTGAACGGCCACGGCTTGATTATTGGATTCATAGCCGATGCTGGTGCTCTCTGAATGGATCCAAATTGCTGGCAATCTCGACATCCCTTGTAATATCTGAAGCAATCCTCCAACATTGTCGGCCAAAAATACCCAACTCTTCGAAGTAACCACTTCATTTTATGAGCCGATTGATGAGTACCACAAATACCTTCATGTACTTCTCCCATCACAACCTTGGCTTGATCAGCACTTAGACATTTCAGCAACACCCCATCAATCGTCCGATAATACAGTTCATCATCTAACAAGACATATCTCAAAGCCTTATACCTCAATTTCCTTGAAACCGATTGAGAAGGATTCTTCAAGTAATGAAACACATCATATCTCCAATCATCGGCTGCAATTGTAACAATCCCCATCTCAACATCTGTCATCATCGGCTTGTATCCCGATGCCCCCTGAGCCAAAGCATTAGCCTCTAAATTCTGCTCCCGAGGAACATATCTCAACGTCACTAGCCGAAACTCATCTATTAATGCCCGACACTTTTCATAATAAGCCATCAATACATCATTCTTGCATTCATATTCTCCGGCCAGTTGACTAATTATCAACAATGAATCACCCATGACTTCAATAGCATCGGCTTCAAACTCCTTCAAAAGTTGCAAACCTTTGAGAACTGCCTCATACTCAGCTTGATTATTTGTAGCATATGGCTTGATGGTAAAAGCAAATTCAAAACTTGCCCCTCTTGGTGATATAATAACCAAACCGATGCCACAACCATGAGTACAAACTGATCCATCAAAAAATAACGTCCAAGGTGCAATATCCACTGAGCCGATCGAATCATCACGATGTTCTACGATAAAATCGGCTATAGCTTGCCCCTTAATAGCTTTAGGTGACTCATACTTGAGATCGAATTCTGTTAAGGCATAAATCCACTTTCCAACCCTTCCTTTCAATACTGGAGCCGATAGCATATATTTAACCACATCGGCCTTACAAATTATAGTACATTCATTGGATAACAAATAATGCCTCAACTTTGTACATGAAAAATACAAGCATAAGCACAACTTCTCCACTGAAGAATACCTGGTCTCTGCATCCAAAAGTCTTCTGCTTAAATAAAAGATTACCCTCTCTTTACCTTCGAACTCCTGGATTAGGATCGAGCCGATTGACCTCTCATCGGCTGACAAGTATAATTTGAAAGGCACCCCTTTCTGTGGAGAAACTAAAACTGGAGGAGAACTTAAATACTTCTTAATATTATCCAAAGCCTTCTGTTGCTCTGCCCCCCATGTAAACTCCTGATCGGCTTTAAGTCTGAGTAAAGGCGTGAAAGGCTCTAATCTCCCAGACAAATTAGAAATAAATCTTCTGATAAAATTTATCTTGCCGATCAAAGATTGCAACTGTTTCTTGTCTTCTGGAGGTTGGATTTTCTGTATTGCACTAATACTCCTTTGTGGCACTTCAATACCCCTCTCATGTACAAGAAAACCCAAAAATTGTCCAGCCGATACACCAAAAGCACACTTAGTAGGATTCATCTTTAAGCCATATTTCCTTGTTCTCTCAAATACTTTTCTTAGATCGGCTATATGATCAATAATCTCTTTAGATTTCACCACTACATCATCAATATAAATTTCAACCAATAAACCGATCAGATCATGAAAGATATAATTCATGGCTCTCTGATATGTAGCTCCAGCACTTTTCAATCCAAAAGTCATGACAACCCACTCATACAAGCCGATTGCACCAGGACACCTAAAAGCAGTCTTGTGAATGTCTTCTTCTGCCATTAAAATCTGATTATATCCAGCATTACCATCCATAAAACTTATAATTTTATGCCCTGAAGCAGCATCTACCAATTGATCGGCAATCGGCATTGGGTATTCATCCTTAGGGGTAGCCTTATTTAAATCTCTGAAATCGATGCAGACCCTAAGCTTGCCATTTTTCTTAATCACCGGAACTATATTAGAAACCCACTCAGCATATCGGCATGGACGAATAAAACCAGCATCATATAAACGAGTAATTTCAGCTTTAATCGCATCATACATATCGGCTTTACATCGTCTAGGTGGTTGTTTATATGGCCGATATCCCGGCTTGATAGGAAGCCGATGTTCAACAATCGATCGGCTAAGTCCTGGCATCTCAGAATACTCCCAAGCAAAGCAATCGCTGTATTCTTTCAAAAGCTTTAATAATGTAAGTTTGAATTCAGATGATAGATTCTTACTGATGAATGTCGGTCTAGGCTTATCTCCTGACCCAATGTCAACTTCTTCCAAATCATCGGCCGACATGAAACCCTGACCAAGCTTACCATCAAGATCATCTACAGCATCTTTAGTATAGAAATCGAAACCCTCCACAACACCCTCAAAGTAACAACTGGGGTTCTCCATCTCCAATTGGCTGTATACCACAATCAGACACTTTTAGATAATCTCCTTGCCAGATTTTTCCTGATAAGCAATCAATTCCATCCATCTCCCAAACAGATAAATCGGCATTAGCAACATGTACTGACCTGTCGGCTGGAACAACCTCTATCTTGTCACCTTGCCATTGGATTAAGCTCTGATGCATGGTTGAAGGAATACAACAATTAGCATGAATCCAATCCCTTCCAAGCAGTAAGCTATATGAACCTTTCCCATCAATGACAAAAAATGTAGTAGGAACAGTCTTGCTGCCGATTGTCAATTCTACATTAAGAACTCCTTTGGCCTCTGAAGGATTGCCACCAAAATCTTTAAGAACCATATTAGTCTTGATGAGGTCATCTGAACTCCTTCCCAATTTCTTAAATGTTGCATATGGCATTAAATTCACTGCAGCCCCACCATCAACTAACATTTTGGATATCGGCTTACCGTTAACAAATCCTTTGACATACAATGGCTTGAGGTGCCGATTCTCTGTTCCCTCGGGTTTCTCAAAAACAGCCTGTTCTGGTGACAATATCAATCTAGCACAAGATTCTTCCATGATATCTGCATTGTCTTGATTAGCCTCGAACTCCGCGGGTAGCACAAATACCATGTTGACCGATGAAGAAGCAATGGCCTTTCCTTTAATTACCCTTCTCGCTTCATCGGTTTCACTCTCATCGGCTGGTACTATTTTACTCTTAACACGCCATTCCTGTTTTGTTTTTGTTCTCTTCAGCCGATGATCGATTTCTTGTTCAACTTCATGAAATTGTTCCCTGCTCCTCATCCTCTGAACCCTTCTCTTCTGACTTTTAGAAAAAATCCCAGAAGGACACCATTGAGCTCTTGAAGTATCTTCAACATCCTCCTCCTGGAAATAATCTTGATGAATCGGGCCCAACCTCTGATGAACAGGCAACTTCCTTTGCATCAGCCGATCCTCTTTAGAATGAAATCGGCTAAAACTCCCATTATAGTTTCCATCGGCATTAGCACAACCTGGGCAGTCTTCTATCGATGGTAATCTCATCCCTTTATTCCAACAAAATATGAAAAATTCGCAGTTCCAATGTAGATCAAAGCTATCATCATCCTCATAATATTGCCTTTCTTGCCGATCATATCTCTTTTGATATTTATTAATCATACTCGTAGAGTCAAACTTATTGAGCCGATTGTCCTTTCTGTCGGCTGTCCTCCCACTTGTATGGACCATGTTGATAGGAAAAGGATTACCATCAATCTTCATCGGCTTCTTGGAGTCATCAAATTTTATCCTGCCTTGCTCAATGGCCACCTGGATCTGTTGCCGAAATACTTTACATTCATTAGTACTATGAGACCCTGTATTGTGCCACTTGCAGTATTTCCTCCTCCCTAATTCCTCAGCCGATGGAATCACATGACCAGCAGGCAGCTGAATTTGTTTCTCCCGAAGCAAAAGATCAAAAATTTTGTCAGCTTTATTGACATCAAAATCATATTTTTCCTCCTTTCCAGAGTTCTTGACCCATTGACATGGAATCACCTTCTTGTTCCTTGCCCATTCGGCTGCTGCTACCTCAGGAACATCCTCTTCCTCAGAATCAGAAATATAAGAATTAATGAAGTTCACCTTTTTGAATGCTCTATTGGCCTCTTGAAATCTTTGTTCGTGTGCTGTTATCTTCTGGGCCAAATGAGCCAAACTATCAAAGTCTTGAGCCGAAAACCTCTCTTTGATTGGTGTTAATAAACCTTGGAAGGCTAAATCGGCTAACTGAGAATCTGTCAACGCCAAGCTGTAACATCTGTTTCTGATTTCCCTAAACCTTTGAATATAATCTTGGACAGATTCTTCTCGTTTTTGCCTAATGTTTGTCAAATCAGATAGTTTCATCTCATGAACTCCACTGTAGAAATATTTGTGAAACTGTTTTTCCAGATCGGCCCAACTGTGAACAGAATTATAAGGTAAAGATGAAAACCATGTGAAAGCCGATCCAGACAGAGACAAAGGGAATAGCCTGACTCTTAAAGCGTCAGTAGCCGATGCTTCACCACATTGAGCTAAAAATCGGCTAACATGCTCATAAGTTGATACATTATCTTGTCCTGAGAACTTTGAAAAGTCTGGGACCTTGTATCGGCTTGGTAATGGCACTCTTTCAAAATACTCTGGATATGGATGCCGATACAGATTGTCACCATCCCTTGGTTTTAATCCAAACTGTTCTCTCATCACATCAGCTATCATATCGGCCCAAGGTTTCTGCCGAGCTCCATCTTGATGCTGTGGCTGTATCGGCTCGTCTTGATAAAACTGCGGCTGATGATATGGTTGAGGAGACGTTCTCTGCCGATATTGCACCTGTGGTGAGTGAGGTTGATATTGATAATTAAGATTGCCACCTGTGTGGGTCTGAGGCATTCGTGGAGCACTAAAATCTTGTTGATTAGGAACAAATTGAGTAGCGGCAGCTTGTTGCTGGAAGGTTGGCACTTGCTGTCTTGCTGGTGTATGCAGGATCGGCTGAACAACTGGCTGATTGGGATTGAACATAGCTGCAACTTGCTCAGCTGATATTTGAGGTATGTTTTGCCCTATATGCTGAGGTTGTTGTCGGACCAGTACATGAGGATTAAATTCTACTTGCTTCTGTACCGACGCTGGTATCTCTTGTTGAACTGTAGCCGATGTTGACGCCATCGGCTGTCCTGGGGCTATATTTGTGGCAGGTTTTGGCTGGCTGGTCATAAGCGGCCTATATTGCGGGAAGACCCCATCTGGTAAGAAAATTGGTCCTTTGGCTTGGTGTTCAGCAATAGTACCATCAACCACAGACTTGATCATATTTGTTAAAGTGTTGACAAGCACTCCTGACTGGTTGATCAAAGCATGATGCACAGCATAGTCAATTCGATCTTGCAAATTCCTGGGTTCTTCAGGAGATTCCTCTTGCTTAACCCCTTTTTCCTTCCCAGAACTTGACTCTGGCTCTTCATTGTTGGGCAAAGCTACTTTGTATCTCTGAACCACCGTTCCCGATCTAGTTTGGACAAAAGAATGTAAGTACTGGTTTTGAAGCTTGTTCATTATATCCTCCAGCTCTGCCTTTTGTTCCGACGTCAACTTGTCCACTGTCATTGGAATAATATTCTCTGGGTCAATGTCAGTTGTCTTGAGGTCTACCATGATGAAAATTCTTCGAAGTCCCACTGGGCGTGCCAAAAGCGTGTTGATGTAAAAAACACACACTGGCCTGGGAGATCTGCTTAACTCCAGTGCAGGTCCAAATATTTCTTTCGGGTTCTAGGCGTGCCAATTGGTTTGATCCTGCAACCAATAAGAAACAAAGAAAGAAAACGCAGTTAAATCCACCAATGATAGCCGATCGGCTGGCTTGCCGATGACATATCATTGAGCATTGAGCCGATGCAAGATGCATTAAATCGGCTATAACAGATAAAGCAAGATAAAGCTAAATCTACTCAATCGGCTGTAGATATCAACAAAATATAATCTAAGTCTCAGAATATATTTAAACCAAGTGATTGGGATAGATCGGATAGGGCACCGAGACAGTATAAATCACTTATGTCTAAATATATTATAAAGCATAGATTATACATATTCATAGCATAGCCGATTAGGTAAATCTAACATGTATCGGCTAGTACTCCGATATTACTTTATACAGGGATATTATCATGAACAAAATATATTAAACAACTTGTCAAACTAATGTTAAGATGATCCTAACCAGATTTGACAACAAGCTCAATATATTTTACTAAGTTAATATCTCGATATAAAGGGCAGATTTAATATATCAAGATAACAAGATAATTAAACCAGGTAAGATCGGCTGAAACCCCGACGCTATCTCTATTAGTAATCATAGACAGGCTAGAGATTAAGGTTCTAAACATGATTTAGTAGGTCAAACCTAACTGATGCAGCACTAAATATGTAAAGAAACGTAATGTCTAGATGATCAAGTCGATGAAAACCTTTTCAAGATGGTAGATATATTATATAATCTAGATCAATAGCGATATATAACCCTATCGGTTGCTTTTCTGTGAAACAGACATCAACCGATCTAAGTTATATATTGATATCAATTCAGATTATACAATATATATGATAACTCGACGATTCACACAAACAAGATCAGAATGTCATAAAGATGGAAGCACTAATCCCGAGAGCGCAAGCCGCCATAACAAGTTTTACCTCTTGTCGGAGATCGAAGCCGATGCAGCCCAACTCGAAAGCAAGAGCTCGTCAAAAACAGTGAAAGAGAAAAAGGTGGCGATGCGCCAAAATTGTTGTATTGATTCCTCTATCCTTTACACGAACCTGGGTTTAATTTATACCCAGAATTACACAATATGTCCTTGTCGGACACGACTCTTATCTCTATTACAACTCATATTGAAGATAATTCCCTAATACAAACTCTAACCGACAATATCTATTAGGAAACTAACATTATATCCTAATTAATAGACACAATTCCCTTCTTCGGACCCAATCCGTACGTGGGAATCCTTATGAAGCTCATCAACCGAACCCGACAAAGACTCTGTTATCTTCTCGTCGGAATCGGCTACATCGGCTAACCTTGTCTGACTCTGTCTCAGCCGATGGACACGATAGCCGACTCGGTCACCAGCCGATACACACCGTAGTCGATTCGGTCACCAACCGATTCTTGCTCTGTTCTGGTAACCGCCAGCTTCCTCCAAATCCGCTTCGATTCCATCTTCGAATCCAATACTTGATTTACCAAATTTGGTCGTTAACACAGCGAGAATCTCACTTGCTATGTGTTCCTCCGAATGAGCAATCGATCCTTGTTTGAATCAAATTTTGTCACATCATTGCTAGCGACTGACATCAAGCCACAACGGAAGATAACCTTGGAGACGAGTTGTAAATCAATTGTTCGTCTAGATCTTACAACCATCAAAATTATCAAAGTCCATCCAATAGGGACACTGCCACCAAAGACGCCATGGGACCTCCAATACAACGCCTCCAAAAAGGTCACGACGCACGTGTCGCTGTTGTAATTTTGGACATCGAGAACTACATTTTCACTCACATAGTCCACCCTGATAACAAAGGTGAGAGAGGGTGTCTCAATATCGGCTACAAGAAGATGTGTGGCGCCGAGGAGTGTCGGCGATGACGGTTGGATCGTGCATGTGCGTGCGGAGTGCTTTCGTGTGCATTCTTGATATACACTTAGGGCATGTTTGGCACGGCTCCACCTTCACCTCCACCTCTCCTAGAGTTGGAGCCAAATAATTTCAGCTCCACCTAAAATGGAAATGGAGTTGGCTAGAGCGTTTTCACAAAATGAATTAGAGAGTTGGAGTTGAATTTAGACTTCTACATAACTTCACTCCAGTTAAATTTAGGAGTTAGAGCTCTACCAAAACAAGCCCTTAAAACAAAGTGTGATAATCTTTTTTCTAATATTTTTTTAATAAAGCGCTCCTAGTTGTTTTCTAATACTAATAGTTATCGTGAGAATAGGTTCACGCAGAATTAATGCTAGACTGAATCGAGACCGCAGGATATAACTATACCATGGGCAATACGCGTCCCAATACGTCTCTTCTGATACGCCTCCGCCGCCGCATCTGAAAAAGCTATTGCATATTGCATGAACGTTCGCGAAAACGAGTTCGCGCGAACACCGTTTTTCCTACTAAACCGATAGGAGCCAGGTCGTTGTAATTTCATATCACCAACCGATTAGATTCTGAAGATATACCACATGGGCCTTGTGGGCCATAGTAGTTTAAGTTGACGTCTTTATCTTATTTTTACTTTTTTTTCTTTTGTGAAATTATTTTTTATTCTAGTTTGTTATTTATTTTGTGATCACAAAATATGTATCATTTTTAAAACATAACACAACAGCAAAATTTATGTTTGAATATTTTTCTCTATTATTTAGAGAAGGAATTTTAAATCTTATATAAACTTTACATGTGGAAAGTCTATTATTTATTAATAAAGTTTATAGGTAGAAAATTTATTATTTATGTATAAAGTATTGCCATGCACTTCACTGTTTTTCCTGACTTTTCTATTGTGTGCATGCAAGGTAGACCTACACCATTTTTTAAGTTTGCATATGGTCTAAATTATTTTTTAAAAAACTATATTACAAATATAGTTGAATAAATCCTACTTTCTACTTTGGCCCATTTAAATACAATAGAAATTTTATTAAATATTTTTTCTTTCTGGACTTATTTTTTTATTGTTTAAAATTCACTCATACTTTATTTTTACAAAAAAACTATGTTGAAAGTTTACATGTGTAAAGTTTACACATAAAAAATTACTGAAAATTTCTATGTATAAAGTTAGTATATGTAAAGTTTATACGAATAAAGTTACATGTATAAAATAGAATTGTATATGTTGGATTTTAGTCTAAATGAGAAAGGAACAGGCCAGGATATGCTTGAGCTAGTTAGTGGGCTCAAGAAGATTTTGCATACACGTGGGCTATGTTGTGGGCTGGAGAAGAGAGACTCGTGGGCAGAAAAAATAGATAGCCTCGACGTGTTCGCTGCGCTCGACGCGAACAGTCGCGTACCGCAGCTGCAACGGCGGCGACTACGACGACGGCGGCCACCCAAGGTGACGGCGGCGCCGTGGCCGCTCCAGGGAAGATGCACCAGCCACCGTCGGACGCTTTCGTGCAGAGGATGATCAGGATGAACGACAACCCCGACTTGTTGATCAACCACAGCCACCCAGTCGCCGGCAGTGTCCAGAAGCAGCAGAAGATGAGCTGCCTCGAGCAAGCCATGCTAAAGAAGCATGCATCATCGAAAAGAATATCAATATTTAGTATTCTTTTTAGATAATGAAAATTTTATTGATCTCAGTCAATTACATCAAGGTATCAGTATTCGGTACTAGATCGGATCAGTAACAGAACCAAGATTATTGAGGGTTTTGCATGCTCTGAGAACTCTCATATACGATCAGGATATATGTTGCTCTGAAATTAATCCTCCCATAAATCCAGGAAATGATCAGCTACTTGGTTTATCTCTATCTGTTTATTTATTTATTTATTTAGGACAGTTGCTGAAGTTGATTAATTTGGTAATGACTTCTACGGTTTCGATCAGTTCATGTGTACTAGTCCATAGTATGATTTTGTGAATTATGATGCATAAGTTAATTAGAGTTCTTTATCTGATAATATATCAGAATATGTTGCAAAGAGTGTGAGGAATTAAGTTGATTTTTTGTTAATTAGGTTATGGGTTTCCTGATGCTGAATATTACCAGTTCGGATATATGTATGAAATTCAGTCCTTGTCAAGCGAAGGCTTGAATTTTTTGTGTTGATTATTTGGATCTTTAGCAATTAGCTCAAATTATTGTGAACCTTCACTAAGTTCAGCCATTGTTTTGGTCTCTTCAATTATCTAAGCAAAATACATCGATATACATCTTTTTTACTGGGAAGAAGAATTCTACTTGGCAGCGTTGTATAATACAGACTTTCAAGATCAGCAAGTTAATTTGTCATTAATTTTCAAGCAGAAATTACAACAGTATGACTGAAAGTTGTTGTTAGATTGATCTCTGGCCACGAGCCAAAAGAACGTGCACATGGTCTTGGCCCACCCCACGCCCACACGCGCGTTCAATGACAAGGATCAAGTCTCTCGGCTTCGCAGCATATTACGCTATCGCGCGATGAACGGACGCGCCATTCACGCAATGGATTCGCCCCCATCCCCTTATCGCATGCACATATAAGGAGTGGCTTCCTGTTCATCGGTGATGACTGACTTATGGTTGGTAATGACTAACTTATGGCTTAACCAAAACCTCAGAGACTATTGATCGTATCTCGGCGATTCCCATGGCGGGTGCCACATGGTGATTGTCACTGATGCCCTACAACCACGACAACTCCTAAACGGCTAAACCGATGCTAATGGCGACCTAAGGCTCTGATGTATGTCTTCTTCATCCACCAGTCAGTACACCACCAAATTCCGCATAAGAGAAATTAGGTGATCATTCATAGCTTAAGTTAATGACTTTAAGAATTAGATCTTACAGCTGTCACTTCCAAGCTTTGCAATTGTTTATGATAATTTTACTTGTATTCAGAATTCTGAAGCTTTGTTGTGTAGTTTGAAGTCTGAGCTGGTGAACATGTGCATGTGTCGATCTTGTGTGGACGATGATTAATTCGATATTTTGAATAAACTTCATGCAAATTGGGCATTTGTCCAATTATTTTTCTCTACTTTACTTTCTCATAAAGCTTCGTGCGTGCATGTGCGTGGATTTTTCACTTAAATAGGCAGATTTTAGTATGAAATTCTTAACCAGCAGACTAATACTAGGTAATGCACGGTGCTCATTATGGACGCATTCATCACGATTTTGTCAGGGAGGAGTGTTCTTCAGATGTATCAACAAAGTTCAGTTAGGACTATTTTAGCTTCAGTTTCCTTTTTTTAATCTTGTACCATGCAATCCGTTTCAAATTACTTGTATTCTCAAACCAATCCACTTGTCTAAAATTCGCAAGATTTGGGAGGATGTTTTTTTTATCAAATGTAATAATATAAATAGTCCCTAAAGTTAATTACCGGGATTGAAGTGATAACTATATGAGATTATCTCTTGACAATATGATAATTTTGTTTTTTCAAGATTGAACCGACAATAATATATTAGGGCCAAGGATACACGAATATATGAAACTGTCCTGAATTTTCTTTTTACGCTAATCGAAAGCTAGGGTTTCGATTCCCGAATTCCCCTTGCTGGGTTGCGTAGCACAAGACAGGCGAAATCCCTCTTGCGGATCATGGCGACTAGGGAGTACATGGCAATGGCGATGGAGGCAGAGGCAGTGGACGACGAAGACGTCGTCGTCCACCTGGGTTTGTCGCTGAATCTCTACACCTCGAGGAAGGCGGCAAAAGCCCTTGACCAGGGCAAGCGGCCGACGGCCCGCCGTCGCCGCACAACCAGACGGAAGCCGACGAAGAATCCACCGGACGCCGGCGGCGTCGGATGGTACGAGTACAACCCCCCTTCCGACGATGCTACGACAGACGACGACGCCAAAGAAGAAGAAGAAGAAGAAGAAGAAGAAGAAGAAGAAGAAGAAGGTTCCTCGTCGACGACAACGACGCAGCATGCTGATTCTCCCGCCACTCCGACGTTACCGGCGCCGGCCACCACCGGAGGCGGCGGCGGCAGCGACCGCAACGCTGCGATCCAGTCGAAGAACAAGACGTGTTACTGGCTGCCGGACAGCTACGTGGAGTGGATCCTCTCCTAGGAGCCGAAGCCGGAGGCAAAGAGCCCGGAGGAGGCGTTCGAAGAGATCCTGACGATGGATGAGAAGGACTCGGGGCTCTCGCCGGAGTGGATCCAACAGTACAGGGATCTCGTCCTCTTGACCAACGAGACGTTCATGGCGGTGGACGAGGAGATCTCCAAGTTCCAGGTGTGAAGAGTATGGGTACCGGATACCCTCATGGCTAGTTTATCCGACTTACCATAGGGGATAGGTTATGACTCATGATTATGTAAACCGGTTTAGAACTTGGGTATTACGTTACCATTGTGATAAGGTAATGGCTTATAGTCCAAAGTTGGTAAGATTGAGGAGTCCGACATAGAGTATGATTAGGTCTCCGACTTGTAAACCTACCCTCTAAACCTATATAAGGAGGGTAGGACATCCCTTGAGGGATAGAGAATCTGTAACGCCCGTTTTGTCGCGGTGTTAGCGGGAAAACTAATTTGCTAAAAACCCTATTTGTGAAAGTTTGCTCTTCGGTTGAGTCTTGTCGTGTGCCAAGGTCTCGTGTCTCCTCTCTCAGTTCAATCTCGGAGAAAACCGTGAAATCGGATTTCGAATCCGAGCCCTCAAACTCCCTCTCTTTCTTCCTCAGAAAAAGTCTGCCTTACCTCCCCCTGTCCTCGGGCCGTTTCCCTTCTCGGCCTGTTTCCTTCTCCCTTTCCCTCTTGGGCCGCTGCCGGCCCAGTCCTCCCTCACCGCCCTTTGGCCTCGCTTCCTCCCCGCTGGGCCGCGCCAGGCCGCTCGGCCCGCGCGCGCCGCGCGTGCGCCGCACGCGCCCGAGCAGAGAGCGCCCGCTCTCTCTCTTTCATCTCTCCCTTGCCCGTTCTCTCTCTCGCCATTCTCTCTCCCTCCGGCCGTTCCGTCCGACAGGCACCGTTCCCCTCCCGGCCCCGCAGCCTGCGCGCGTGCCGCCAAGGGGCCGAGCGCGCGCCCCTCTCCCTCTCTCTCTTCCGCGCGCCCTTGCCCAAAGCGGCAAGGAGCGAGCTCCCTTTTCCTCCCCCCTTTTCCCCTTTTTCCCAACCGGCCGGTGTCACCGCTGCCACACTTGGCCGCTAGCGCGGAGAGCGCCAGCACGGTCCCCTCCGGGCGCTCCACCGCCTTCGCCAAACCGACCTACGCGCCCTCCCCAAGCCGACTTAGCCGCTCCCCTTTAAATCCTCCTCCCCTCTCGGCCGCCATTGCCGCCCGCCGCCGAGCTCCATCCTCTTACAACCCGCCGCGCCGTGCCACCACCCCTCTTGCTGCCCGCCACCGCGAGAAGAGGAACCCGGCGCCCTCCTCTTCTTCCCTGGCCTAGGACCGCGCCACACCGCCGCCCCGCGCCGTCAACCTAATTCTCGGCAAGCTTCTCCCGCCGCGGTAATTCCTTGCCCCTCTTCCGCCTCCTTCTTTTTCCTCCCTGGTCTAGGAGCTAGTTAGTCCGTAGAACCCTCTCCCGGGCGCCGCCGTGGCCGTCGCCCTCTCCCCCGCCCTCTCCCCGAGCTGCCGTTGCTGCCGCCGCCGCGCACCGTTGTCGGCCGTCGTCGCACCCCCGCGGCCCAATCCGAGCCGGTGGCTCGATTTCCCTCTCTCCCCTCTCGCCCCGGTGCTGTTCCCCTTCGCCGGTCTCGCGCCGCGCCGCCGATGGCTCCGCTACTGCCGCACGCCGTTGATCCCGGCGTCCCCTTCCCTTTTTCCGCTCGCCGGCCTCGGTGGCCGCCACGTAGGCGCCACGCGAGCGCCAGCCGGCGCGTCCCCTTCCACCCGCCGGCCTCCGTGGCTGCCACGTAGGCGCCACGTGAGCGCCAGCCGGTGCGCCCCGATCGGACTCGGTCCGATCGGCCTCTCACTCGGCCCAGTCGGCCATCGGCCCCCTCGGCCACTCGGTCTCTCGCCCCTCCTTGGCCCACTCGGCCTCCGGCCAGTCGGCCCGAGCCACTCGGTTCGGCCAGTCGGCCCCGAGTCACTCGGGAGGCCAGACCAGGCCACTCGGCCGCTCGGCCATCGGCCTCCCTTTCTCTCCGGCCCATCAGCCGCTAGGCCCATTGGCCACCCCTCGCGCGCCGATCGGCCGTGGGCCAATTCTTTTGGGCCGTCGGCCGGTCCATCGGTCTCCTTGGCCCATCGGCCTCCCTTGCTCGGCCTAGGCCGATCCCCTCGAAATAAAGTCCATTTCCAGTCCCCCTTTTCTTTTTCTTTTCCAGGGAATTGATAATTCCTTTTCCTTTGGACAGAAAATCCTTAAATCTTCGGAAATTCATATCTTCTCAACCGTTCGTCCGATTGACACCGTTCCACTTCCAAAATTCCTCAAAAATCGAGATCTATCCAATGGCACACTTAGTGGTCATTAATAGGGCTTCTTTTATCGCTTTGTTGAGTCGTCTCATTTCGCGTGTAGTTCCGGAGCCCGAAGACCCGCAGTGCGCGGATTTCGAGGAAGAAGCTCAAGATCTCGAGCAAGGCAAGTTACCTTTGATCAATTGAACCTATAATTTAAATTAAGTATTTTGATTTCCGCAAACTATGCATTACTTAGGTTACACTTGGCACTTGGCCTTGGTTTGCAATACAACCGGCAGGCCCTACCCATTTGCTGCATTCACCTTCCTTGATTATTGAATACCCTAACACCCTTGTCACCCCTCAGGTGAAGCCTCGGTATCCGTACCTCGCGTACGAATATCGAGACTCCCCTCAAGATTTAAAATGATCACCCGGGTAAAACTTGAGTTTACAAAATGCTTCGAAAACCCGACACTTGGGTCGGTGCCTTGAAAATAAAGTGAGTTTCTAAAACTTGCGATACGGGAGACATACTGGAGGTACGGTCCGCCCGTTCTCGCTCTAAGGACCGATTCCTTGGGAATTACATCCGAGCATATGTCAAGTACGACCACATGGGTGATATGGGACGCCCCTGGCTGAGTAATTAGCTAGGCCAGGGAAATCTTGATGCCAAGGGACAAGTGGATTCGCCGGGGTGGTGTCGGGGAGGACCCCTGGGCTTCCTGGCACAGTATGGTCTGGGACCTAACCTGGTGTTGGTCCGTGGGACCCCTCTCGTTGGCATAAGATGACCCTGAGTCGGCTTTCGAAATGCCTTGTCGTGAAAGCCTCAAGGTTGCCAGACGTGACTGAGAGTCGCGGGCTGGGTGATTCGGGGTTAGTAACGTCGTGTGGGTAAAGTGTACCCCCTCTGCAGAGGTTAATAACTGTTCGAACAGCCGTGCCCACGGTCATGGGCGGATGTGAGGTGATTCCTAAGCGTAGTTTTATTGAACACTCACTTAGATGTTTCTGAAAGTCTTAAACTAAAATCAATTGTGAAAAACAACTGGCTTTCCCTTGAAGCTTGCATTAAACACTTAATTCCTCTAACTTGCTGAGTACTCCCGTACTCACCCTTGCTCTATATAATTAAACCCCCCCAGTTCTCGAAGACGAAGAGGTGGACCCTGCTGATGAAGAGTTCTTCCAGGAGCAAGCAGACTTCGAGCAGTAGTAGGGTTTCGGTCTTCCCCCAAGGCTTTGCTTGTGGCTTAAAGGCTAGTCTCCGCTTTCCGCTTCCGCCTTTTTGTGATGCTGTTGTGAACTCGGGTTCTGTCCACAGTTCCAACCCTGGTTGTAATCCTACTCTTAATAAAGAGACCGCTGTTGTTGTGATATTCTGTCTTCCTGTTGTACCAGCGCTATTTCCTGGGACTGGTACAGGCACACAGGTTAATTTGGATCGCCTTATACTGGCCTCCACTCGGGGCTAGTTTGGGGCGTGACAGAATCATATAGCGAAAATACACAAACTCTCGAAAGCACAAACAGAAAGAGATCAAGAGATCAATAAACCACTTGACGGATCGAATCCCCGAAACAGGAGTAGGGTATTACCTCTCGTTGAGAGGGTCTGAACCTGTCTAAATTCTCTTTGCATATTAACCCATCGTGTTTGGCGCTTGACTGCTACCCCCAGTTTCTTATTGCCGAAACCAAGTTTCGACAGTTGGCGAGCCAGGTAGGTGCAGTGCATCAAGTTTTCTTCTTCATCTCGCCGACAAGCGCGATGGGATCTTCATCAGGCTTCGACGACTTCGCCTTCGCCCCTGGGCAGGTGTTTCGCTTCGGCAGCCTCGACTTCGTCACCAACAAATTCGGCAAGCTCTCTCTCCTCGACTCGGATTCGGACCAGTCAGGAGGGGGAAACCACTCGGCGTTGTTCGGGTTACCGGACGACGTTGAGATCTACTACAATCTTCTGTCTTCCGAGTTGGAATCGATCCACTTGGGAGAATCGTCGTCATCGTCATCATGTTGTGATCCGGGCTCAAGGGAAATCGCCATCATACTCCAATCGCTCGGGTCGTACTCATCTACGGAGCTCAATGAATATCTTAGTTCCTCCGACTTCGACGACCTATATGGCATCTCCACGGACGAATTCAATGACTCCGACTTCGACAAGGACTACGATCCGATGTTCCTCAACGTCCTCATGGCCGAAGTAGCCGAGACCGACTCGGCCATGGCCCGGAGGGTTGCAGAAGAGGAACGAGCCAAGCTTGAGCAAGAGCGCAAGCGTATGGAGGGGAACAAGTACAAGGAGGAGGAGCTCAAACAGAAATAAGAAGCTGACAAGAGGAAACGAGACCTGAGGGCGACTAGGCGCTCCGCCCGCGAGGCCATACTCTAGACACGAGTCGACAATGCCAACATCTTTCTCACGCCGCAACAGAATGCGATCGCCGCACTCACCCTCATCGACACCGTCATCGAAGCGGCACCCCCCGCGGTAACACCACTTCTAGACAAGATAAAGACTATCATCGCAGCCACAGCCAACGACGCTCCCACGAGCTCTGCGCGGGGAGCTACCGAGTCCATCGCCGAGACACCCGAGGACAGCCGCCTGCCGCCGATGCGATCCAAAGACTACCGGAGACCTGAGCTGAGCAAGAGACCCGAGCAGAGCAAGATACCCGCCAAGTCCAAAGACCCTCGCCATTACGCAGCATGGAAGCATCAAGAACAATCGGCCGACTCTCATGAGAGAGCCCACGGTCGGCCACCCGTCCACGATCGGATTCGTCATAACTCCAACTACCAAAGCAGCTCGCGGAGACCCCTGCCGAGTGACTTGATGGCGCTATTTGACTAGCATCATCGTAAGTGCAATAGACCTTATTATGAAGACCGAAGGAGATCACCTGACAACTATGACGATTGAGTACCCGCGTTCACTCGGGACCTGCGTCGAGTGGATTGGCCGAGTGGAATCAAGCCCACAGGGATTGACAAGTATGACGGCAAAACCGACCCCGAGTCGTGGTTGACCGTTTACACCCTCGTCATCCGCGCAGCAGGAGGAGACAGCAAGGCCATGGCGAACTACCTGCCTGTTGCTCTCGCCGATTCAGCCAGGAACTGGCTCACAAGCTTACCAAGAGGTTCGATCGATTCGTGGAGCGAGCTTCGGGACCACTTCATCGCCAATTTCCAGGGCACTTACGAAAGGCCCGGGACCCACTTCGATCTCTACAACGTGATTCAGAAGCCCGACGAGTCATTGAAGGACTACATTCGGCGTTTCTCGGAGAAGAGAA
This sequence comes from Oryza officinalis, assembly GCA_008326285.1. Taxonomy (NCBI): domain Eukaryota; kingdom Viridiplantae; phylum Streptophyta; class Magnoliopsida; order Poales; family Poaceae; genus Oryza; species Oryza officinalis. The sequence continues at coordinate 29,823,441 of BDMV01000009.1, read as the reverse complement.
ACAAGATCCCCGACATCACCGACGACGTCATCATAGCCGCATTCCAGAAAGGCGTCCGCGACGAGTTGCTGATCAGCAAATTTGGGCGTAAGCCTATGAGGACGGTCAAGAAGATGTTCGAAACAGCCAACTCCTACGCCAAATCAAACGATGCAATTAAAGCCTCGCGGCAAGACAAGCATAACAATTAAAGCCCATCGTGGGGCCCTACCTCTACCGTCAACAGTGAAAATACCAAAAAGCTAAGTCATCATTAATTTTCTTCTTTATATGATATTTTCTTTTTTCTCTGCCTCACTACATCAACTGGTCCTCCATTGAGTAGTGAGTCGGGGGCTACAGATGTTATATCGTATTTTTGAGTTAATTTTTATAATGTTTATCTCAATTGCTTGCGAAATAATCCGAGTAAAAAAGTGCCCATCGAGTTATGAAACTCTATTTCCCTATGCTTTTCGTTTGGTTTGTCGATGGATAGTTGCCTTTGGGCCGAAGCCTAGCACCCGGGAGCTCGTTGGATGGAGTGTATAATGCAAGGTGCTAAGTATTACTCGGAAGAAATCAAAAGCATAGAGATAAAATAATTTGCTTTCTGCTCTAAACAATTATGAATGTACCCGAGTAGTAAATTCTGATATGTGAAACTTTGTTACATTAATGACGAACTTATGTCAATGACTAGTCGGGCAGAGTATTTAAACGTGAGGAGTCATCTACTCGGGGAAATCAAAACTAACAAGAGGAGAAATACATACTTACAAATATTTCAAAAATGCTTGAATTTTCCTCAAGTATTATATTTGCATCAGATACTACTCATCCTACGTGTTTATACTGCAGGATCGATCAATTATACATCATCGTTGGCCTGCCTTCGCCGCTGCCGACTGGTGTTTCCACCTACACGGTTGATTGGTGACATCACCATTGTTGGGGGTCTACGACTTCATCGTCAGCCTGCCTTCGCCGCCGCCGACTGGTGTTTCCGCCTACACGGTTGATTGGTGACATCACCGTTATTGGACGTCTACGATCTCATCGTCGGCCTGCCTTCGCCGCCGCCGACTGGTGTTTTCGCCTACACGGTTGATTGGTGACATCACTGTTGTTAGGCATCTACGACTTCATCGTCGGCCTGCCTTCGTCGCCGCTGACTGGTGTTTTCACCTACACGGTTGGTTGGACACACCACTGTTGTTGGGTGTCTACGACTTCATCGTTGGCCTGCCTTCGCCGCCGCCGATTGGTATCTCCACCTACACGGTTGGTTTTCACGCCACCGTTGTTGGGTGTTTACGTTTTCATCGTCGACTAGTTTTATTGCCTTTACTTCGCAAACTTCATCACTTCACCAACCATGACGTCTCCAAGAGCCTCAACATGACATCCTCAATGCGTATCTTCACTCAAGCAATGGCTACTCAATGACAAGCTATAGTTCTTGACTCTATGATCAGTTATTTCCCAACTAAGCATAGAGTCGGGGGCTACACAAATACAAGACTCAAAATCTTCGCTCCAGAGTAAGCTTTCTACTTTCGCGACTCCAACATTTTCACCGATAACTTTGGCTCTCAGTTGATGCTACAGTCTACTCCAAGCTTTTCAAATGTCAAGTTCAAGATTTAATTTATATGTCATGGAGTTTGGAGTTCTTCGCCACACACATGCTAGCGTCAAGGAAACTACTTGGGCTTCGATATTTTCTCAACAGTTTGATGGATTATTATCATTGATGTTACCATCGGCACCTTCATCCTTGACACTATCTTCATCTTCAGTCAACTACTGTCAACCAAGTTCTTTGCTTCAGGAGTTTGGGCTTCGTCTACACTAAAATTTGACTGGGACATCAACGCCGCCATCTTCATCAACATCTTGCCATGTCTCTTCGGCCTTACCTATTCTGTTACTGTTGATGGGCAATTTTGTCTCTACAACCGGCTGTTCTCTCCTGCTGCGGATCATCATCACCATCGGTTGCGTCTGTCACAATTGATGGCCTATTACGTCGTAGCTGATTAGCATTTTCGTCTTCATCGTTCAGCTATCTCCGTCTTTGTCAACTGGTGGTCTCGTCGTCATTGCCGGCCTGCGTCGTCGCTGCTGATGTGCGTCTTCATCTTTGACACCGACTTGCCTTGGTCGTCATCGACTGGTATTCTCTCCTTCAAGACGACCATCTCTGCTACCGCCAGTCGTCATTATTGCTGGTTATGTTTGTCACCGCCGACTATTTTCTTCGTCTCCATGGTTGGTGGATTTCGCCATCGCTGTTGATGGGCAACTGTGTCTCCACCACCGACATCTTCGTTACCTTTGATGGACAATTTTATCTTCACATTGGTGGTCTCGCTTTCATGCTGACTGCATTAGTTGTCACCAATGGATAACTTCGACTGTGATAGAAGGACAAGCAACGTGCTCAGGGGCTTCATAGCTCTAGCACGAGGATCATACCTTCAATTTGGACTTATTCTGGATATATGCAACATGAATTTATGGCCGCGAGCTTATCTCCTACGCTCAAGGTTTTGGACTAATCATTGTTCCCCACAAGGGTCACAAGCTGAGTTCTTGTGTCAGTCGGGATTCAATTATCAAATCTACTTCAGTATATCCCATGAGGGATAACTATTTGGATCAGATGTTATTCATATGAGATGCGCTCGATCTATGTTACCTGGGAGATTTATCACTCGGGAGCATATTAAAAGATGTGCCATACGCGTCATATTTTTAGGGTATCGGTAGGCTTTCTCGTGTTTGGGTCGAGACCCATGAGAGGCCTACAGCCCATTATTCAGGTGTGGCTTGATACGTGTCTCTAGAGACTTAAGCAGATTTGCCCTGGCAATATGTGCGTGTCTCATTGCCCAATGCCTTTTAAAATTCTTTCATACAGCAGTTACACAACTTGTTGAAGGTTGGTACGATGCAACTTGGAAGGTGACAAACAGTAAAGTTTTTTATAACTGTCCTGGTAACTTTTTTTTAGGTTGCAGGAGCTGTTTGGTTTTACAAAGCATTTGATCTTCTATTATATCAATGCTATTTTGTCACCTTGGTGTGCTCTTTTTATTAAGACCAATATTATGACAAGAGCTATTTAATATTTTTGGTCACATTTTTCAGATGACTGATAAATTATGAGTTTATTAACTCAGATTTTTTTATTCCTGAGGTTGGCTGAGTTGTATGCTCCGAGAGGACTCGGGTATAACGACTCGGATAAGCATGAGCTTGTCAGTACTCGGATTCATTATACACTATGCCTTGATTATAAGGTTATGTGTCATATGATTCTTTATGATTGCTCTTGACTTAAGCAAGGCATTTATTTATATCACTTCGATGAGTGTGATTATTATAGTTCTTGACTATATGCTTAGTTTGTCTTAACTAAATACATAGTCGGGGGTTACACTTAATTAGGTGCATCAGTCGATGCACCTAAATATCTATTCTTAAGAAATTTTTTGAGATGTTTTCAGCCCTTCACAGCCTTTCTATTGGATGATAAAGCACTCGGGAGACTCAGACAGAGATGATGGAAGCACTCGGCGATAGAAGCACTCGACTAGGGAGTCATTCAGCTATGTGTTATTCTGGTTCGAGGCAAAGTTATCTCGTCGACTGTGAAGGTCTCAGGGGCTACTGTGGAGAGTATGGGTACCGGATACTGTAACGCCCATTTTGTCGTGGCGTTAGCGGGAAAACTAATCTGCTAAAAACCCTATTTGCGAAAGTTTGCTCTTCGGTTGAGTCTTGTCGTGTGCCAAGGTCTCGTGTCTCCCCTCTCAGTTCAATCCCAGAGAAAACCGCGAAGTCGGATTTCAAATCCGAACCCTAAAACTCCCTCTCTCTCTTTCTCAGGTAAAGTCCACTTTACGTCCCTCAACCCTCGGACCGATTTCCCTCTTCGGCCTTCTTTTTCTCTCTCTCCCCTTCTCGGGCCGCCTCGGCCCAGTCCCTCTCGCTCGGCCTCGCTCCCTCCCCGCTGGGCCGCGCCAGGCCACTCGGCCCGCGCGCGCGCGCGCGTGCGCCGCACGCGCCCGAGCCGAGAGCGCCCACTCTCTCTCTTTCCTCTCCCCCCCCCGTTCTTTTCTCTCTCTCCCGTCCCGTTCCGTCGCCGGCGCCGTTCCGTCCTGCCGCCGCTCCCGGCCCGCCTCTGCACGCGTGCCACCAAGAAGCCGAGCGCGTGCCCCCTCTCCGCTTTTTCCCCTTCCCATTTCGGTAAGGGGGCAACCCCTCTTTTCCCCCTTTTTTTGCTTTCTTCTCCAACCGGCCGGCGTCACCGCTGCCGCGCTTGGCCGCTAGCACGGGGGGCGCCAGCGCGGTCCCCTCGCCGCGCTCCACCGCCTCTCGGTCGCATCGCCTCTCCCCCGGCCGAACCGACCTAGCGATCCCCTATAAAATTTTCCCCCTCGCTCCCGGCCGCCATCACTGCCTCCCCGAGCTGGCCCCCTTCCCGCTGCCGCCGCCACCCCGTCGCGCCGTCGCGCCGTCGCGCCACCGCCCCTCTTCCTGCCCGCCGCCGCGAGGAGAGGAACCCGGCACCCTCTTCTTCCCCGGCCCGGGACCGCCCACACCGCCGCCCCGCGCCGTCGCCCCGTCCCCGGCAAGCGCCTTCCGCCGCGGTAAATTTTCTTTTCCCCCTTCCGCCTCCTCTTTCTTCCCCGGTCTAGGAGCTAGGTAGCCCGTAGGATCCCCCATCCGGCCACCGCCGTGGCCGCCGTCCCCTCCTCCGCCCCCTCTTCGCGCGCCGTTGCCGCCGCCGTCGCGCACCGTTGTCGGCCGCCGTCGCACCCCCGCGGCCCGATCCGAGCCGTTGGCTCGGTTTCCCTCTCTCTCCTCCCGCCGCCGGTGCCCGCCGCCCGCCCACTCCGACTCGCCGCCCCACCGGAGCACGCACCCGTCGCCGGCCGTCCGATGCGGCCTCCCCCCTCTCTGTCCGACGTGGGGTCCACGTGGACTCCACGTCCGCCGTTCCGGGTCCCACGGGAGACCGGTCAAAACGGCCTCCCTCTCGCGCATCGGCCAGGCCGCGTTGCCAGGCCGGCCATCTGGGCCTCCTTGGCTGACCGGCCCAGTCGGCCTCGGCCCCTCTCTCCCCCTCGGCCACTCGGCCTTTTTCGCTCGGGCCGCTCGGCCCACTCAGCCGCTCGGCCATCGGCCCCCCGCCATCTGCCTCCGGCCCATCGGCCGCTAGGCCCATCGGCCTATCTCCCCCCCCCCTCGCGCGCCGATCGGCCATGGGCCGATCCCTTCGGCCCGCCGGCCCATTAATTCGGCCGCGCCCATTCTATTCTACTGGGCTGTTCTTAGCCGCCCGAATTAAAGTCCAATTTCAGTCCCTCCTTCTTTTCTTTTCCAGGGAATTAAAAAATTCCTTTTCTTATTCCAGAAAATCCTTTAATCTTCGGAAATTAATATCTTTTCAACCGTTCGTCCGATTAACTCCGTTCCACTTCCAAAATTCCTCAAAAATCGAGATCTATCCAATGGCACGCTTAGTGGTCTTTAATAGGGCTTCTTTTTATTGCTTTGTTGAGTCGTCTCGTTTCACGTGTAGTCTCGGAGCCCGAAAACCCGCAGTGCACGGATTTCGAGAAAGAAGCTCAAGATCTCGAGCAAGGCAAATCACCCTTGATCAATTGAACCTATAGTTTAAATTAAGTATTTTGATTCCGCAAACTATGCATTAATTAGGTTACACTTGGCACTTGGCCTCGGTTTGCAATACAACCGGCAGGCCCTACCCATTTGCTGCATTCACCTTCCTTGATATTTGAATACCCTAACACCCTTGTCACCCCTCAGGTGGAGCCTCGGTATCCGTACCTCGCGTACGAATGTCGAGACTCTCCTCAAACTTTAAAATTGATCACATGGGTAAAACTGGAGTTTACAAAATGCTTGGAAAACCCGACACTTGGGTCTGTGCCTTGAAAATAAAGTGAGTTTCTAAAACTCATGGTACGGGAGACGTACTGGAGGTACGGTCTACCCATTCTCGCTCTAAGGACCGATTCCTTGGGAATTACATCCAAGCATATGTCAAGTACGACCACATGGGTGATATGGGACGTCCCTGGCTGAGTAATTAGCTAGGCCAGGAAAATCTTGATGCCAAGGGACAAGTGGATTCGCCGGGGTGGTGTCGGGGAGGACCCCTGGGCTTCCTGGCACAGTATGGTCTGGGACCTAACCTGGTGTTGGTCCGTGGGACCCCTCCCGTTGGCATAAGATGACCCTGAGTCGGCTTTCGAAATGCCTTGTCGTGAAAGCCTCAAGGTCGCCAGACGTGACCGAGAGTCGCGGGCTGGGTGACTCGGGGTTAGTAACGTCGTGTGGGTAAAGTGTACCCCCTCTGCAGAGGTTAATAACTGTTCGAACAGCCGTGCCCACGGTCATGGGCGGATGTGAGGTGATTCCTTAGCGTAGTTTTTAACTGGGATCCTTGTGAACTGCTGTTGGTGTAAGATTTCCTTCCGGTGCTTAAGTTGGGCTGTTGGAGCAGCCAGTGTCGGTGAACGATTGGCAGGGATCCTCTCGTTCCGATGTGTTTGAATTGTGGCTGTTGGTGCAGCCGGTGTTGGTGAGCGATTGGCAGGGAGCCTCTCGCGTGTGGCTGTTGGAGCAGCCGGGTCGGTAAACGATTGGCAGGGAGCCTCTCGTGCCGACAAGAATCAATCGATACATTCTCACTGCTCCAGCCGGATGAGACGCACTTTCTCGTCCGCGCCGTTGAGAAGCACTTACTTAGATGTTTCTAAAGTCTTAAACTAAAACCAATTGTGAAAAACAACTGGCTTTCCCTTGAAGCTTGCATTAAACACTCAATTCCCCTGACTTGCTGAGTACTCCCGTACTCACCCTTGCTCTATATAATTAAACCCTCCCCCAGTTCTCGAAGACGAAGAGGTGGACCCTGCTGATGGAGAGTTCTTCCAGGAGCAAGCAGACTTCGAGCAGTAGTAGGGTTTCAGCCTTCCCCCAAGGCTTTGCTTGTAGCTTAGGGCTAGTCTCCGCTTTCCGCTTCCGCCTTTTTGTAATGCTGTTGCGAACTCGGGTTCTGTCTGCAGTTCCAACCTTGGTTGTAATCCTACTCTTAATGAAGAGACCGCTGTTGTTGTGATATTCTGTCTTCCTGTTGTACCAGCGCTTTTTCCTGGGACTGGTACAGGCACACAGGTTAATTTCGATCGCCTTACACTGGCCTCCGCTCGGGGCTAGTTTGGGGCGTGACAGATACCCTCATGGTTAGCTTATCCGACTTACCATAGGGGATAGGTTATGACTCATGATTATGTAAACCGGCTTAGAACTTGGATATTACGTTACCATTGTGATAAGGTAACGGCTTATAGTCCAAAGTTGGTAAGATTGAGGAGTCCGACATAGAGTGTGATTAGGTCTCCGACTTGTAAACCTACCATCTAAACCTATATAAGGAGCGTAGGACGTCCCTTGAGGGATAGAGAATCATATAGCGAAAATACACAAACTCTCGAGAGCACAAACAGAAAGAGATCAAGAGATCAATAAACCACTCGGCGGATCGAATCCCCGAAACAGGAGTAGGATATTACCTCTTGTTGAGAGGGCCTGAACCTGTCTAAATCCTCTTTGCATATTAATCCATCGTGTTTGGCACTTTACTACTACCCCCAGTTTCTTATTGCCGAAACCAAGTTTCGACACCAGGCATGGGTGAGAGGCGAGTACGAGCACAAGAGCTACATCGAGGTTGTCAAGCATATGTCACCAGGAGGAAGGAGATATATGTAAAGCGAGATTCAACCTAGCTTGGAAGCTTGGGAAGCCAAGCATGACAAGAAATACTATCTTCGTCCTAAATTATAAAATATATATTTTTTTACACGATCTTGATCAATGACATATTTTGACTATTAATTTATTTCATATTATGCTCCCAACGAATATGAAATTAACATCAAAAAATACTTGAAAATATAAACATAGTGATATAACATGTATAATACTTAGCATAGATATGGTTAGTATGATTATTAGTTAAAAGTTACTGACTTTGACTTTTTTTTAAAAAAAAAAGGGTTTTCTATCATTTGGGACGGAGGAGGGAGTAAGAACTAACAAGAATATACGGCATGGTTAATCCGGAGTAACATGTACGGAGATTGATTGATTTTTAAGAGTTTGATAAGAATTTAAACCCTATCTAATCATCAAGATGACTTTTCATTAATGTGCAACATCGTATCGTGTCTATGCTATCTGTCCATCTCCATTTTGATATGCTATATATACTTCTCTGGTCATAAATACTTAACGAATAATTAAAGAAAAATTGATCGTATATATATTTGTGTTAAACGTCTAATATTTATGACAGGAGAGTATGTATTTATCTATCCAATTATTCTGTAGTTAACGCACGTTGGTTTGTCAATGACTATCTAATATAAGTTGATGGTCAATCAAACTTTATTTATGTTATATGTATTTGGTGTTCTATGTTGCACAAGTTAGAGCTCCCTGTTTGTTATCGCAATGTGTATTGTTCTCCGGATAATGAATAATGGAGATCCCATTTTAGTTTTTTTTAACATATATACTCCGTATTCTACTAAGTTAATGAATAATGGACATGAATGATGTGTTTTGTCATTTTAGTTTTTTTTTGTCAAGCATATATATACTCTGTAGTCTGTACTAAGTTTGTTTGTTAATTTGTGAATGTACAATGTGTTCTGGACTTGTGGTGCGCTTCATCTTTTTCCTTTGCATGACGCAAACTGCATCCCCTATACAAGAATTTTGTCCCGGTATTAGATGCGGGCGTTTGGACCAGCATTTTTCCGGGCTTTCAGCCAATTCAACATCGGTGGGCAATTAAATGCACGGCTTTTTTAGTATTTGAAGTAGGCCAAATTCTTGCCCAGGCGAGGGGCTAATTTGGGCCGGTTTCAGTGGCCGCTGTAGCCATAGCCGACCAGCTAGCGAGCGAGCGAGCTCCCGGTGGTTTCGGTTAGGGACAGGGGCGAATCCACATACAGGACATGTGATGCACAAAACACAAGATGAAGTTTAAAATTTCATTAGTGATAGCTCATATTAGCATGTAAATAGAGTATTATATCTATGATTAATAGGTACAGGTCATATGGTAATTTTCGTTCTAGATTCGTCCCTGTTAGGGGCGGTGGTCTGAGCTCGGGTGGGGCCAGCCGGCCAGGGGAGCTTGGCTTCCGAGCATGTGCGCATGCAGCCGCCGTCACCCATCACGACGCAGCATCGAGGTCGGGCGCGGGGATGCGGAGCAGGTGATGCATTCCGTCCAACGATAATCAAGCCGCCGGTCGAGCGAAAGCAGCTCGGCCTTGCGCGGCAGCGCGATGACACGGAGCCACGCGAGCAGAAGGAACGCGAGGCCGGCCGCAGCGCGCGCAGCCGGCCGCCGCTCGTCCAGCCGTGGCGAGCATGGGAGCATGCGCGCAGCTGCGGGACCGGCACGAATTGAATGACGAGATGAAGGGAGAGTGTACAGGAAGCTGAGGCGCTGTCGGCGGCCGGCTTCGGTGACCTGCACCGCCCCTCCCCTCTCCGCTCCCATGCCGACGCGTCGAGGAAGAAGAGATGGGAAAGTGGGGTAGAAGAGGATGAAGGGGGTGATATCAATGACATGTGGGTCCTCCTGGGTTTTTAAATTTTTATTTTCTGGTTTTAGTGCCACGTAAACTTCACTTCTGTTAAAACCGCTCTCAATAGTCAATACCGTTAAAGGTTGAGGGACATAAATCAAACTCGACTTATTGTATGTTGAGGGATCTCAAATAATCTTTTCCCTTGTCTGAATTTCACCGAACTAGACTCGATCGGCGGGCTAAACTTGAGCCCGTTTACTTATGGTGATGGGCTAGGCCTATGCTGGCGCAGCCGGTAGGCCTTGTTTGGGCCCAATATTTCAAGTCATTTTAGGACCAAAAAGTCTAGGACAGTTATTCTGTATTATGCTAACTTTGTGGTCCATCATTCTATTCTACCCGGTTTGTGGGCTTAATTAAATGAGGTCTGTTTTCGCAGCTTGTATTGTATTCCTATAATTATGGCCCAGTAGATCACGCAATTCATGACCAACTCGTCCAAATAGTAGAATAGAAGTATAGCTGATCTGTAACAACTAGATGGGTTTTGCTATAAAGTAAAAAAAATAGATTTAAATAGAATTACAAGAAATTTATAAGGAACAAACGAAAAAAATTAAATATTATAAAGTTAAAAATATATCTCTACTATTATAAAAATTGAGGATGTTTCTACCAAAAATTTCGGTACGTCATCCTATTTCGTTACGATGTCAGTGCGCGAGTATGTGGTTTTTACTTATATATCTACTTAGAAAAAATTTATAAGGCTTCTGATGAATTTTTCATCCATTGTCCAGCTTTTCGAGGCTCGGACCTCTGCTAGCATCATCTGAGCCAGTCGCCAACTCACGCTCATCAGCCCGCCATCACCAACGCTCCCAATACACATCGATTCCTCCATGGTTGCCACCCAGATCTACCTCCACTCCTGCTCGGGCCATCGTCGACACAGCGCAACCTTCAACATGGCCATCGCCAGGGGCATCGGTTCCTCTACCTCAACTTCCTTCGCTTAGGTCATCTTCACCAAGCTCCTCACGTCGACCCCCTTCCACCATGCTACCAATACCTAGCGTTAGCGCCGGTTGGCCCTATCACCACGGCACCTTCTCCATCGCCAGCGCACAGAGGGACTCATCCTATCGAGACGCCCCTCCCCCGTCCTTCCCCAACCTCTTGGCAGGCCGCGGGTCACCGTTAGGCCGCTGGTACTACCCCGCGGCAATTCGCCAGCCTCACCGACGAGGCCTTGCCTCCTTATCCCGCACCAACTCCTCTTCGATATCATCCGCATGTTTGCTGTCCTCCCCCAACCTTTGTGCTTGAGATGCCGTCGTCCGGCCGTTGCTGCCTAAAGGGAAGAGGCAACCTACTGTGCCCCATGGTCCCTTGATAGCTATGCCGCTCCGCGCCGGTCGCCACCAGCTACCGCATGTCCCTGAGCGTGTCATTATCGCCTGCTCAAGGTTGGGTGAGGAATGCCCATCCGGTCGTCCTGGTATGCTTTGCAGCCTCTGCTCCCTTGATGCTCTCTTGTTGAGTACGATGAACATATGCTTCTACCAATGAAAAAGAGAGCATATATTATGACTTGGTCAAGGCTGGTTGTGGAGGACTAGAGGGGAAGAAAGGATGTCCATGTGCCATTGTTGATACTGCTGTTGTGTCTTTTTGTCGGCTAGTACTTCCTTTTCGAACAAAGTTTGAGTTTAGGTTTACTGTATTCTTAAAATTTTAATTTGATAATTTTTTAAAAAAATATTTATCCGTTGCAACGTACGGACCATTTTTCTAGTTTAAACATAATTTCAAGAACGTGCATTAAGTTCAAAAAACGTGCCCATTAACTAATATTGGTGCTCATCAACCCATCGTTCCATTCTTCATAAACGAACGCACCGTTTTCGTCGCTTGTACAATACCAATCAAACACTACTGTTTTCAACGAGGTTTTAAATATCAATACATATTCGAAAGAAAAAAAATGTTTCCAACAAGTTTATTATCAATACAACTTCGAAGGAAAAAATATCAAGGTAAAATTTACTATAGGATACTCAAAATTTATGATCTTTGCTGTAGGACACCCAAAAATCTTGTATTTATTACATGACATCACGAAAATATTGTAATTAGCAGCTGGACATTGAAAGCATTATTTTATTATATCAAATCAAGAGAGAAACTTTCAAAAAATATAAGTTAGTCCATAGGGCATGTTTCTTTTTAACCTGACCAGGTTGTTCGAATCATACCTACAGAAAAGTGAGAATTGACTGCATCGAGAGAATGAGAATGGACTAGGTTTGGTTTGAACCAGACCTAGTCCATTCTCATTTTTATTATTTTCTTAAATCCGGTGCAAATGGAGAGAGAAACATCATGAAAAGTACAAAGTTGTCTTTGTGTCCATTAGCTTGTAAGACGACTCGGTCTGGTTCAAACCAGACATAATCCATTCTCATTCTCTCGATGCAGTCCATTCTTAATTTTTTTTGCGGATACCACTACACACCAGATGTTATAAATCCTATTCTTACACATTTTCTACGTAATTCATAGTTAGGTTATATGGACATAATGCAAATAGGGTCACAGGGAGCCATACGGATATTCTGATGAACTGGTCGATATTGCTTTAGATATATAGTCTTGAGTTTCAATTTATAATGTGTTTTTTTACTTGATATAACAAGCTAATGGACACAAAGGCAAATTTATACTTTTCATGATGTTTCTCTCTCCATTTGCACCGGATTTAAGAAAATAATGGAAATGAGAATGGACTCTGGTTCGAACTAGATCAAGTCGTCTTACAAGCCGATGAACACAAGGACAAATTTATACGTTTCACCCTATTTCTCTCTCCATTTGTACTGGATTTAATAAAATAATGCGTTCAGTGTCCAGTGGCTAATTACCATATTTTCACCATGTCATACAGTAAATACACGTTTTTTGAATATCCTATAGCAAAGACCGTGAACTTTGAATGTGCCATAGCAAATTTTGTCAAATATCAATACATAGAAGTATATCACTTTGAGTGTGCTATAGTAAATTTTGTCAAATATCAATACATATTCACTTTGAGTGTAATATCAATACATATTCGAAGGAGAAAAAAAAAACGTCGACAGCAGGGTTCGAACCTGCGCGGGCGAAGCCCAACAGATTTCAAGTCTGTCTCCTTAACCACTCGGACATATCGACACTTCATGCTGTATTTAATACTGGTTAGTATCATAACAAAATAATTAAACATCTTCATCCACCAGACAGTCTGTGTATGTGACCTGCGTCCGAAATGGACATGTGCTGCTTGCTTCTGCTTCTGTATCATGTATGGCTTGCTTGCCGTGGCCAAGAACTGTACACCACCACAAAAATAACTATTATACGACCATTGGTTTTGTCTTGGAACAAGTTCTTTACCTGCAGCGGCTGCAAAACCTGCACTACAAATATCAGCAAATCCCTTGCCCTAAACCCTTAGACTTTTGAAAAAGCAGAAAAGAAATTAGAAGGGAAAGAAAAACATTCAAGTTAGGGCCCATACAGTCATCTACCATTAAAACTGGCAGAGGAACCTAAAGCCTAATTATTTTAATTTCTAGTTGGGCCGTATAACACTAGCATAGGAAATTAAATAAACTATCCGTGCACGATATATCCTTTTATGTAAGTGATTTTATTTTTTCCCTTTTTTTCTCTTGACATAAACCAAATTAAAGTTGACCTGCATGGATCTCTGCAGATCAAGTCGAATGTTGACACCAAACTGAAGTGACAAAAGTTAAGAACTTCAGTAGAAATATCAAGTATGTTTCTCATCAATCACCAGTCCAATTCAGTCCTAACATGAACAGTGTCATTTTTTAACAGAAAGAACATAATCACCCGTATCAAAACTGCCTTGTGTTCTCAAACCATCATTCACTTTAAGGTGAGGCGAGTTATTACGCTGCAACATAAACGATAAACGATTTTTCTGTACAAGAACCCATATATATTACAGGCGAATCGTAATTGCTCGCGTCTGAAAAACCGACCTTTATTTTTTCATACGATTTCTTAAAACATCCGCATCCAAAAATTCATTTTCGCATACGACCCCTTAAGTGGTTCGCATGTAAAAATTACATGATTACAAGTGGACCACTTAAGGGGCCACATGCGAAAATATTTTCTTTTCTTCATAGATATTTTCTCCACTACTCTCTCTTTTCCCTCTCAACACTTCAATTTTTTTCACCTCCTCTCCTATCTTCTGATATTATTTTCACCTCCTCCTCTCCTCTCCTCTCCTCTCTCTCTTCTCCTTTCCTTCGGGCGGCATCAGGCGGCAGCGACCTCGGGCGGCTCCGCCATCAATGAGGAGGCGGCTGGGACAACAACGATGAGGAGGCGGTCTCGAGCGGCGCCATCGCCGTTGCTACTGCCAACGAGGCGACCAGATCTGTCGGTAGCCCCACGATGGTCGGATCCACCGCCACCGGCACAATGGGGAGCTAGGGTTTCGATCTTTTTTGAGATTTTAATTTTTTTTGGATTTTTATTTTTGTGTGCAGACAACAAAAATAAAAATTTTCATGTGAGGGTGCATCACCCGCATAAAAAAATTGCTATTTTCATATACTTTTTCGTTCAGATGGGCGGTCCAACCGTATGAAAAAAATAGATTTTGATCGCATGGAAAAATGGTTTTTAGTAGTTGACGGAGCAAGGGGCTCCTCACCGGGAGACCGCGCGGGCCCCCTTTTGCCGGTTCGGCCGGGGGCGCTAAGTGAGGTTCTTCGCCCTCGATCTGAGGAACGTCAGCGAGAGAGGAAACGCATAAGACGCGGGCGACGTAGACAGGTTCGGGCCGCTGAGAAGCGTAACACCCTACTCCTGTGTTCTGGTGGATTTGAGGGTCTCCAACAATACAAAGAGAGTTCGGTCTCCAGAGCATACTCGTCGGAGTCCCCCCTCTTTCCTAGGCCTGGGCCTCCTTTTATCTGGTCAGGGGTCACCACATGGGCCTCAAGCTGCCTAAGAAAAGAAATATTCTTTTTACAATGAGGGCTAGTCTACAGCCGGAAGTGACCTCTGACAGGCACGGTACACGCCTCCTGCCCCGCTCGCCAGCTCTCCCGGTGGACGCCCGTTTCAACCTTCATTAAACGGCAAGCGACTTCCTTGCCATGCCTGCGCTGAAGTCTGGAATGGATCTGACCGGGACTGACATACCAATTCCAGGAGTTAGCACGCCAGCTCCGGCTAGGGACGAGAGCCAGGAGGCTCTCATCATTCTGACGGGACGAGGCGAGGCGTGCCACAGGCCGCCTGTCGCCACCTAACCCGCGATCTGACCGGTCTGTGACCGGTCACACACCGCGACCGGTCAAGGACCGGATAAGCGTGCGCTGCGTCGCATTAAATGCGGCGTGCCGCGCTCGTCTGATCCGCTATAAATGCGGTTAGGTGAGCCCTGCTGCGCTCACCTAACCCGCACACATGGCGCCAAAATCACAGGGGGTCGGGGCGCCCCAGCCCTCGGGGCCGAAACGGGAGCGGCCCGACCCCTCGGGGAGACTGAGGGAGGGGTGGCCACGTCACCCTCGGGCCCGACCCCCCCGAGGGGGTCGGGCCACGTGGGTGACCGCGGCTACTCAAGCCTCTAGTCATGATACCCCCGGTCCCTTGTCACCGACAGTAGTGTTAGCGCATGATTAATTAAATATTAATATCTATTATTATAAAAATTGAAGATGTGTCCGTCGGGATTTTGGTATGTCATCCGCGTTTGAGTTGGTTTTTGAGTTAGTTGTTTGTCGACCATATCCAATTCGATGTGAGTCTAAAATAACTATTATACAACCTCCTCTCATCTCAACCCCTCCCTATCCCAGCCCAACCTATCCCAATCGGCCCACACCATCCCGCCACTCCTGTCCCGCGCGCCTCTATTTGTAGCCGCGCACGCCCTTCGCCGATTGGCGTCTTTTTTTCTCTTTTTCTCCTTTTCTTTTGTCCCAATCATCCTGATCCTTTTTCTCTTCTTCCAATCTCCTCTCTTTCTTTTTTGGTATTGGTAAAAATTTGCCGTCGTAATTGATAACTCTATCACAGACATCTATATTCCTTCGCTTCTTACTTTTTTTTTCTTTTTTTCTTTGCTTCTTAGTCAACGTTATTTTGATATATAATCAATATCAGTAATTAATAATTCATAGCCCGATACTTCATATACAGTGAATATTAGCACAATTATAATGTAAGTATTAAAATTACAATGTAATTTTTAAAATTTACGGTGTAATTTTCAAAAATTACAATATAATTATAATATAGTTACAGTATAAGTTTATATAATTTACATTTGACTTTTTTGATAAAATTTGTGGCATCACAAATATAGGTAGTACCTTCTTTTTTTTCTCTTTCAAATTTCTCTCATAAATATTTTTTTTGAAGTTATCATCATTTAAGATATGTATACAATAAGTTTGTTGCGTTGCAAATGTTTTTCATCTACCATTAAAAAATTTTCACTAATTGAATAATCAAAATTTCAATATTTGGTCGATGAGGTATAGCACAATACACATGCGTTAATTTATGAAATAGTCATCCGATCAATTTGTGAGGATATAGAAAGATGTACATAAGAGATTCTTCGTGTCACGTATTAAGCGAGCGCAACCAGATTCAATGCTATATATGATTTCTGACTTTATTTTGCTATTGTTTTGTTTGTTTTGTTTCAATTTGTCATTTAAATTAATAGAATTTTTATCAATCATCAAAATTGTCTTCGTCTGTAATAAATATAAAAATTATTTAGAAAATACATATTTTAACGGTTTGGAAAGTATCCTTCCGATAAACGTAAAAGTAGGAAAATCCAAACTCATTTTCAACTCAGCCTAAATCAATTAAGCGTGGCCTTGGCACGGCGATCCAAGATTCAGCAACCCGAAGATTCTAAACCAATTAAGCTTCGGCTACTCCTGTCTTAAAAAAATCATTTTTTGTGCAGAATAATCATTACTACCGTTGTGTTCCTGCTGTCTAATTCAGCACTACTCCCCGTCTCCATACTTTTTTCTCCGTCCTTTCTTTGTTAACTCAACCTTTGTCGACTCATTGCTTTCTTTATCTTTTCGATCCCCTTTAATTCTTTCTTTTCGTAAAAGTAGGATGCAAAAGCAACTATACGATGATTATACATGCAGATCTACAAACATTGACGACAGATCACAAAACCGATCACGCAATGCCACAAATATAAGAGCTTGAAGAAACGTTCACGAATTGAACTCAGGTAATTATAACTTGCCAGACTTGCAGCTGTATTTTGTTTCTTTCTCGTGTTCGTTTTTGAGATTCTGAAAGTATCATCTAGCTTTAGCATTATAGAAGGAAAGGTATTAGCCACCTAAAATCGAATCCTGTAATTAATTCAAACCTAGAGGACTGAGGACAGCCACCTCTTTAGTTATCTCACCTGACGACCATGGCCAATCCAACCATGGACAGTAGGACAGTAGATGTCCCATTTCCCAAACAAGTCTTAACACGAAATGTATTATCCGGCCGGTCCTCTGAGAAACATCTAATTATTGCTTTTCATTCGTAATATTTATAATTGGATTCACCCTATCTTATTTTTCTCATATGCCATTCACCTTCACTTTCTCTCGTTCAAGTCTAAACTGACATCTTTTTGTCTTCCTACTATAATAACCATCATTATCTTCGACCTCCTTCTCTCCTATTTACCTAACATCCCTACTAGCTATCAATATATAATTCTTTTTTAAAAATTATAACTATTTAAATTGTATGCTAATGCATTGAGCATCCAATACACATTTTACATGCAAGTCTCAAAATGATAAGGATGAAGGGCATGTTTGGATTTCTGCGATTCTTAGTCTTGCTTTTTTTTTATGGCAATGAAAAGATTTAGCCATCGCCAAAAAGTTTTGGCAAGGTGCATGTTCGAATTGTTACCAAAAATTTTGGCACAAGTAAGAAGGTACCAATTTTGTTCGATGCTAAAAGACTGCCAAAATTTTGGTTGCAAACCAAATGAGCACTGAATTTTTCGGCAACATCAATAATTTGGTATGGTTGTTATTGACCAAGAACCACACGCACCCGAAGACATGTCAAACCTATAGGTAGTTATCCCTTGACCTATTCTAGTTTGATGAAATAAACTATTTTTTCTCCAAAAAGAAAGAAAAACTAATTTTCAGTTGGCCCACATCCATAAAGGTTACTAGTACCCAGCGAAGTGAGCATAGCTTAATTAGTTAATTAGGTTCCTTGTGGTGGAACCAATCCATCCGAGTTCAAATCGTATATTTGACACGAGTGTTTGTATTTACGGCTAATTATTCTCTCAGTGGTAGGCAACGTATCCGTCAACAGCGAGGCGCCCGTGGTGACTTCGTCAATCTCAAGATATGCCGACTCAATCTTTCGGAGGTGTTCATAGAGATAAGATGTGCGTGTGTGTATTCATAGGGATGAGTGTACATGCGTGCGTTGTGAATGTTTGCGTTTGTACCGGGTTTCTAAAAAAAGTTTACTAGGACCTCCTAACCCAAACCAAACCAAAACTTTAAATCGCTGGACCAGGGATAACTTGATTCAATTCTGCCCATACATGGAACAGTAAATTACATGTATGCATGCATGCTACTACATTCACTTGTAGGTAATGTGCATGTGTGTGTGCCCCATTGCGTGGGACACGGATCCATGCATCCGCGTGCTTCGTGGGCAGGCAGCACAGGCTACATGTAGATCATGGTACACGTCTATTTTTGCTGTCAAAATAATTATTTTTCTAACTAGATGACCACTGTACGGTGAAGAAGTTAATTTTCTGAAATAATAATAATAATAATAATAATAACAACAACAATAACAACAATAATAACAACAACAATAACAACAACGGGCTGTATGCTTATATGCCTTATATATGGCACTCAATATTGTTCTCTAGAAAAAATATCATGAATATCGTGACAGTTGAATCCCGCCACCATTACTTGAAATAGAGTTATGATTTTCTGTTATATATCCTTGAAGAGAAAATGTGGAGTTTCAGTACCTCCTCGAGCACCGTAAAAACTCTTGAACAAATAGACGGGACACATGAATAAAATTGCTAAAGTTTGACCAGATTATAATATTGTCAACTGATGAGTGGAACTGTGGAGGTAAATTGAGGTTTTGGGTTTGTCTATACCTATGTTGTTTTGGGTTGGAAGATGGTAACTAGCATATATATATATATATATATATATATATATATATATATATATTGAAACTCTTATTAGCTTTCAATAAAAGTTAGAGAGAGATTGCCAAATTATAATTCTGCACTTAAATTAACTAAATGCATAGCTAGCTGCAATCGATTTGGGGGCTATATATGCTTGATATATAGTGCTTCCTCCATGACATATTGATCATCATATAATTAAAAACAAAATTTTCAAATTGATCATTATATAACACTCGTCCCTTCATTGACATGCAACATTGCTATATTTATGCATATAATTGAGTCTGCATACATGCAAACACTCGTTTCTTGTGCACAGGGGACTTAAAAGTCTGTATGTTTCTTGATTTTTTTACCACATACTCACATTAAATAAAACTAACAAAATACTCATGCTATAGGTAAAAAATGTATTACAATATGTCATAGACAAAAAATATATTTTATCAAATATTATAGTATCACTTATTTGTTTATTTAAATATATGGTATTCACTTATTTGAAACAAACACTAAACTATTACATAACATGAGGGAAAATATCAAAAAATAAGTGGTGGGGGTTGCAGTGGCAAATTCTCTGTCACTATAAAGGCTTTTAAAGAAGTATAGATATAGAGAAGTGAAGTTTTCTTTTATCTTGGTGAAAATTATATGATGATCTCGAATGGAGTATAACATTTTAGATCTGGAAAATGCATGAGCGACGATATAGTCATTTCGGAAAAAAAAAGTGGGATATCGATATTCATGCAGATCAGCCATAGGCTAAGCAAGCATGGGTCATGATGCACTTTTGTGTCGTAACATTGCATTATTAATTTGCATCAGTACAACAGGAAGCGAGTATAACCCGCAACAAGATAAGGCAAATGTTTGGAGTTAGCAGCAAGCCACAGCAAGCTAGAGATTATTGTCTCTTTAGCAGCTAGCCTTTTGATGCTGTCTTGTTGCCCTTCGTACTTGTCTGGCCAATAGGTCAGGCTTCTCTCACATTTCCCTTTTATATATGTTTAGACACATTGTACTCTTATAGAAGTGAAGTAAGAGCATCTAAAAAAAACTAACTATCAGGCTATATATCTCTAAAAGTGGATAAACAAACAAAAAACGTGCTCCAATAGACTAGTTAATTATCGGGATCAGTTAGCTATCCTAATCCACTAGCCAAATCTCTTCCCTAGCTAGCTAGCCAAATTTGGCCATTCCCCCCCACTAACCATCTCGATCTTCCACAGGAGAGAATGAGTAGCTACGTACTCCTTAAAATTAGGGGCTTTTAGGTGAAGAAGTCACCCCTAACAGGTCTCCTAACCATCTGGATTGGAGTTCCCTTTCCTATCAAATTTGGTCTCCATAAGTTAGGAACCATGCTTTCTCTCGATTCCTCGCTTTGCAGCTCCTTCTTCTGCACTGCGCAAAGAGAAGGAGAAATTGTGCGCCACCCGCAGGAGATCGCACAACGCATGGGAGGGAAGGGTGGACCACTTTTTTTATTTTAGAAACTTAAATTAGGGTATCTCTGATAGATTAGGATATTTTCATACCTTAAATCTTCCTTATAGATTTTAAAAAAAGATTTAAGGGAACTGTTGGACATGCTCTAAATCATACGAATGGTGAGATTTGACTAGTTTGTTCAAGTGCATAGGAAATATATATAGAAAGGGGTCTTTTGAAGATGCTAGCCAATTGAAGATAGGGCTAGCAAATTTTTGCTAGTATGTTGGAGATGCTCTAATACGAGCTAGCTACTGAAAGATTAGCAGCCTAGTTAGAATTATCTCTATAATTTCAATTTTTCATACGCAATTCTTTTCATGCTAAATTATAAAGAATTGATGTTTCAACATTTTACATTTCTGAAATTTTGAGATAGCAACCAATTATGGACTACAAGAGTTTAGGACTTGAAAAAGGAAATAAAGGGAAGCTGTTGTGCAATGTGACGCTAACGAGCTACTAGATATTAAGGTGTGCATCATCTGAAAGAGGTCGTTGTCAAGCGGTGGCAGCAACAATAAATATATAAATCGCCATAATCATCCATCATTATAAAGCCATATCTATTATAGATAATCTATGTGAGGATCAGGGTGCTTGTGCATGGGCGCCATCAACACTACTAAACAATTCATATGATAAGCTTGGGGTTGAACTACTGTAGCTACACGAATCTTGGCGTGAACTGAGGCGTTCAAAAATGGCTGAGATTTATAGGTATTTTCATGTAACTAAAATCTAGATGAGAAATTTTGTGGTCCATGAGAAGTACAAGACGTACCAAAATTAGTACGGCAAATTTTGATACCTCCTATCAGAGATAAAAAAATATTAAATTTTACAGTCACTTAGACTAGATAGTCCATGTATTTTATCATCAAGCCATGCCACCATTATATTTTTCACATCATTGCATTTCCTTTATAAACTCTTGCAATGCATGCATACATGCAATCACTTGCTTAATATTAACACGATTCAACTGCTTCCAAGTAAAAAATTAGCAAGCGTGATTAGTAAATTAAACGGCGTGCACAATACAACTATGTGCGACGACATTGCTGAGAATTGACAAAAGAGAAACAGTGAGACACACAATATCTCAGTCTCTCAGACAATTTTTTTCTGAATTACCTCCTCTCATGCTTACAACAGCAAGCCGCAATCCATAACTGTCTACCTCTCTTATTAACCTTTAATTATGCCTGCTTAAATCGCCTTGTCAGACGCTGGTTGGTCCATTGCAAAAGTCAGCTCATCTCATGCATGCATTTCACTTTATTTTCTCTCTCTATCCCCACAGAGAGAGAGAGAGTAGAGAGATCAGCAGGAAGCAGACAGCTACCACGTCCTTCTTCTGCCCTGCTTGTAATTGCAAATAGTGGCTAGCTGCTGATGCTGCTGCCATTGCATGTTTCAGAACAAAAAAGAACTGCTCATAGTAGTAGTCGTAGTTGGGACCGTAACGACTTCCCAGCGCGCAGTACTTTTCTTCCGCGCACGTTTTTCAAACTACTAAACGGTGTATTTTTTTACAAAAAAATTCTATACAAAATTGCTTAAAAAAATCAAATTAATCCATTTTTTAAAAAAATTAACTAATACTTAATTAATCACGCGCTAATGGACCGCTCCGTTTTCCGTGTTCACTGTGTACGCCGGGAAGTCACGGTAACGAACACATTAATATCATCTCATTTCGTTTCTTATAAGTTATCTAAATACATAGACATAGAAAAGTTTAAAAAAAGTTATGAGATAAATTAACATGAGATATATCACTCCACACAAACATATAAGTTTAAATTTGTCTTTTACAATATGTAAAAAAAATTAAACTACAAGATATAGAAAAAGTACAAATAAAACTACAACTAGCATACATTTATAGTAATACTTGTTAGTTTTGTATTAATTTATAGACGTTAAATTTGAACTTGCATATTTGTAAGTAATGTGTCAAATATAAATTTATGTTATCATTTTTTAAATATTTATAATTATTTAGGTGGTGACACAGAAGAAGAAACGATGAGATATCTCTCAAGATAATATAAAAATAGTACTAGTAGCTGCCTTTGTTTCAGAGAAAAAAAATTACAAATAGCAGATGAGAGATAAGTAGATGACACATTCACAGTTGCTATAGTTGTTGCTGCCACTGCCCTGCTTCCTCTCATTCTTAAGTGGCAGCTTCTTCTTCACTTCCTCTCTCTACAGCTATCCAAGAACACCTTCTCTCTCTCTAGCTGTCTGTTTCTCTCTCTAAGCTAGCCAAGAAGAGAGTGAAGCTAGCTTAGTGTGAGTGTGTTGGTGGCTATGGCGAGCACGAACGGCAAGGAGGAGGTGTATGTGAAGGAGGGGAGCAAGCTCTACTCGAGGATGATGTCCAAGGAAGCGGCGGCGGCGGCGCTCGCCGTGCCGTCGTTCAGGGTGTACTACGGCGTGGCGTCCGCGGGATCCGTGCCGTTCCTGTGGGAATCGCAGCCTGGCACGCCCAAGAGCTCAACGTCCACCGCCGTGCTCCCGCCGCTCACGCCGCCGCCGTCGTACTACGCCTCCGGCGGCAAGGGCGCCAAGAAAGGCGGCGGCGGCCGCGGCGCCGCCTCCTCCTCCTCTAGGAGGCGCGGCTGGTCCGGTGGCGCCCGCGGCGTCCTCGGCGCCATATTCAGACGGCCGTGGCGCCGGACGTCGCCGTGCTCCACCTCCTCGTCGTGGTCCTACTCCTCGCCGTCGTCCGTGTCGATGTCACCGGTGTTCACCGTGCACCAGGCGTCTCCCATGGTGGCGCGCTCCCACCACAGGCGCGCGTACTCCGCCGGCGGCGCCACCTATGACGTCGACGAGGGGGCCACCGCCGCGGCGACGTGCTTCGGCATGGAGCGCGAGTGCGAGAGGGGGCTGGTGAAAGGGTGCGGCGTCGCGGTCGCCGTCAGGAACGCGCTGTCGTCGGTCGTCGGCCACAACTCGGGCGGCCGTGCCGGCGCGGCGGCGGCCGCGGCGGCGTATTAACCCTCCAAAAGCAAAGCAAATCCCTCCACTGCACATGCATGCTGGCTGCTAGTATGTACTGCTATCTAATTTGCGTTTTTTCCAGGGTGTACTTTGCATTTTGTACGCCCTAGTACAACATGTACGTACTTACTCTACGTGATAATATGGAGGAGAAGTAATTAAGTGTAAGGTTTTAGCTGTGTACGTATTTCTGTAGCCGTATACGTATAATATACGGTCATGCATGCATATCCTGAAAATATGTGTGCTTGTTCCAAAAGTTGATGAGTACATCACCATGGATATGGTGACGATGAACAGAATAGATTTGATCTGAATTTTCTCGTTCTCTTCTCAAGTTCATAGAAAATTTACGCACAAAAAATAGATATATATTGCGACTTCGAGTCGTCGGTAATTAATTAATTATATGTTACTAGTACAAAACTGTATTTTTGGTGAATTTCTCAGTAGTTTACATGCAGTCTTCTGAGTGAATTTTCTCAAATTTTAGTCAACTGCACATACATAGTTTTACAGCAGTACAGGACCCAATGAAGCCATTAACGAATCTTGAGAGAAAAATAAGCACAAATCTAGGGGTTGATCCCCTGTCTGAGACGCTCATGGTTCATACAAGTCATATCCCTGTCATAAATCTGCACTTATTTGTTATCTGCAACTTGCATGAAGAGGAGTGCAACATGGTAACATGGAGCTCTGAACTTGGAGGCATATTTAAATATGAGTGGCACATAGCCAATTTAAGATTCTTCAGAGGCTCTGGTTTTGCCCTCTTGGACATTGTTTCTTGGACTTCCAGCTTGGTGATTATTAATCAGTGTGTCTTAATTTTTTTTTAGTTACTTCTTTTCTGATGGTCATGAGAAAGTGAGAGCTTGTTTACCCAGTCCAATGTTCCTGGATGATGCTACCAAGAAGAGGACAGTAGTGGTTAAGCCGTGCTGATTTCTTTTTTGCACTTCCAAAATCTGAAAAGAGAAGACCAGACTTAATTAAAAGTTTGATTTGGACTGGAGATTTTAGCTGAAACTTCTCTTTTGTATGATTATATACCATGCATGCTTGATAGATTGCTTCATTGATAAGTGTATACTATTCAGACAGTTATAGCTCTGAATTTGGCTTGAGTTTGCAGTCATTTTCTCATGTCACCCACTCTGGACTTTTGTAACTCCTAAAACCCTTCACCCAAAGCATTGACCTATAGTCAAATTAACAGCTTGAGTTCTTAATTGCACCATTTATGCAATTGCAATATCTGATTGAATTAGCACGACATATATGGGATCCAATTACAACAACATGTTAGTACTGAATATTTAATATATCTGAAACATGAATTCAGTGCTCTGTTCATCTTCTTCAGAAAAATTGAAATGCCATGTTGCCATGGATAATGCATTGCCCACTGGCCATTACATGATGCTGCAGGGTTGCTTTGCTTTGCCCCATTTGAGGGGCATAAAGTAGTTGGAGAAACAGCAGGGAAGACACTGAAGTTAATGCTCTTGAGAGGACCAGCTAGCTCATCATGTGATGCAAAATCAACATGTGTGATGGACCCATGTCTCACTCCAATGTTGTAGTAGTAGTAGTAGTAGTAGGGATGAACTAGCTGGAAATGCTGGATGCTTTAACCAGTTGCCAAGGCAAGCATTTGCTAGAAAAGACTAAAGATCAATTGCACAAGAAATGATTTAATTTGCCACCTTTGCTGAGGTTTAATGATGGACTTATATCAGTAACACATCAATTTCTGAAAACTGTTTTGAGTGGAATTTCAAGTGACAGGTGTATTTAATTTGCAGCTCAAGACCAATATAATTGTTCAGTTTCATCTTTCATGCTTACAATGCAAGATACAAAATCGATTTATTCTGATAGTAAGTGTTGATTAATAGTTTGAAAGACAGTTCACCAATGCCCTAAATAACAAAAAAAATTGTTCTTATAAGCGTGTTTAGAATTATCAGCCCGAGGATTACAATTATTTGGATGAACTGAATCGCAAGCCTAATTATTGCATAATTTGAAATATACCTTTTTTTTTGAAAAAATGTCCTTTTTTAGAATATGCATGAGATTTGCCCTTCTTTTTTATAAAGATGTGGGGGAAGATACGTGTATTTCATATTATGCAATAATTAAGCTTATGATTCAGTGCATCCGAGGAGGTTATCATGGTGACGATCTACTAAAAGTACAGAAGAAAAATGAGAACAAGACTTGTAATGTTTGTATTCATACTTTCATAGCGTTGACGCCATCATGAGTTCATAAGCCTCTGAATCTGTCAAATGAATTAGGTACATTGCATGTGTAATCCTCAGTATAAATTACTCTGTTTCCAAACCTAATCCATTCTGAAGAGTCATTACAGATTTGTAACGAAGACATTTGTGCAGCAACTTGACAACTTTACCTTTTGCTTTTTCCTCCTTTTCCATCTCAAATAGCAGATGTTCCAAATATAATTGCAACCAATGTTCCGAGATATTTTTTATCTTGGAATTTAATCTAGTCTGTGATGAGATCAGAGATGTATCTTAAGCTCAAGTGGAGAAAAGTGTATGATGTTGTAACAAATACACTATCACTTTTTTGGTCTTTTTGTAATTTTGTAACAGGAAAAAATCTAATGATTAAGCATAACTGTACTAGGAAGATTGCACAAAACGACATTGGTCAGTAACTGATGTGCTTATGCTAACTAGAGCGTAATGCCAAATCAACAAAAAATTGATAGGAACCTTGTAGCTGCAAGGTTGTTAATCCATGGATCTTTTGTTGTTTTCAGGCTTTGCATGGAATGCAGTTTATAAGTACGATGATGGAAGTGATCATTCAGCTGCACACTGTTCCTGTCAAAAAGATACCATTTTGTTTTCAGTTAATTGTTCTTCTTTGCAGTGCATGTCTGCATTCTGAAGCTTCATCCACATTTATGTTTACAGCCTCTATCTGCAGTTAATGAAAATAAACAAGTAGTCAGATCATGTTTCTATCTGATTTGATGCCTCAAAATTGAGAAAATTGTCTCCAGCTAGTTGTGGTAAGATCAAGTCAAGCAAGTATGCTCTATCTGAATGATGCATTATTCATGGTACAACATTTAATGAATAGATCAAATAAGACCCTAAACGTTTAGGTGGGGCTAAAATATTTTAGCCCGTGTAAGAAGTACAGCTATACATATATTTTAGCCCGTGTAAGAAGTGCGGCTATACATCTCGTCATGAGAGCATAAGGGGCACAATAATATTTTGGAGTCACTTAGATAATATTTTAGCCCCTGTCACATCGAATGTTTGTATATTAATTAGAAGTATCAAACGTAGACTACGGACAAAACTTATTTCATAACCCTGAACTAATTCATGAGACGAATCTATTGAGACTAATTAATTCATGATTAACCTATGTGATGCTACAGTAAATATGTGTTAATTATGGATTAATTAGGCTTAAAAAATTTATCTCGCGAATTAGCTTTCATTTATGCAATTAGTTTTATTATTGGTCTATATTTAATACTCTTAATTAGCTCTCAAACATCCAATATAACAGGAACTAATTTAGTCTTGATCCAAACACCACCTAAAACTTCTGACCGCCTCATCTATGAGAGGCACCCATAATTGGATCCATTCTTCTGAATGATGTGATGCCCAAGAGGGACAAGACATGCCATTGGTCCCTAATTGTGATAAGATTGAGTCAAGCAAGGGTTAACTGAAAATGATTCAATATTGGACATATTTGTTGAATCAATAATATGCTACGGAGAAAAAAAAAGAGAATCTTCTTGTTTTAATTTCCTTGTGAATCGTCGGATGTTTGTGGTGGTATGCTCCTACGTACTTACTTGATTTCAGATCAGGTATGAAATCGTGTGTTACTTGCAGAAACAAAAAAAAAATCAGTTACAAATCAATAATTTGCAGTTTCTAACTGGCAACACAATCATCAATTCTAACACTGGTCTACTGCTATGCATGGATTGGATCATTGGAAATTGAAAACAAGGAGGAGATTGTAGTTAAACTGTAGCTATAATATCCTCTCCATGATGCCTACACTTGCAACAACAAATTCCTTTTGCAAAGCAGTGACCATGCATCTTTTGTGAAGGACATGAGAAGGATGTGTGAAAATGTGACACCTGAACTGAAGGCCTGGTTCACCTAAATTACTTCCATTATTTTGATGACAGATCATGCCAATGGAAATAAACAGAGGTAGAATCTGATTAAAAAGAATATGTCACCTCTGGATGCAAGTGAACATGTGGAAAAGAATGCAAGTGCCCTCTGAAAGGTGTTCTTTTTACCTAGAACATTCCGTTAGCAGTTAGGTGAAACCTCATTTTGTCATTTGGACAATAAATCAAGTCATTGCACATCCTGCTCAAATATACCAACTGTGTTTCAGCTGAGGTGTACATTCAATTTCTGAACTCACATCACATCTGAATTCTTTAGAGAAATGCAAGTACACCCAAAGTAACCAATGCTTCTTAATTAAGCTCTCTGCAACAGAATAAACTAGAGCACACCAATATAGGTGTACTATTAACTGCATGAGTCCCAAGACATTTCAGACTTAAGGTGTATATATGCAAGGTGTATATATGCTGCCACTTTTAGAAGCCTCTGGACTGAGCAACCTAACCAAGTTTCAACCGAACACCAGCAGGGTTACATGGATGCTTGCTGCCATTGGAAAAATCTGAAGAGATACACTAGTAAATAAATCAATTTCTTTGTCTCAAAATAAATCAATTTCTCGTATTTTAAATAATATTTAGCAGTGGTTACGTGAACAGGTAAGAAGTATTAAAAAAATTATCTAACAAAAACTAAAGGGATAAAATTTTTCGAGTTACAGACCGATAATAGATAAGATAGTAGAAGTTCATTTATTTTAAGACAAAATTTAAACTTTAAGAATTAATTTATTTTAAGACAGATGAATCTATTTTAAGGGAGCAGGAACCAAAGAAGCGTTGTGATTAAATTGACCAAAACAGACATATGGTGAGAGAAAGAAAAGGAGAGAACGCTGCAATGCATGGATGCATATGATCTTCACCAACCTTCTTGACTGTGAGCAACTTCAGGGACACATGCCATGATGGCATTTTCTTGGTGTTTCTTGCTACACCACATGCTGACATCTCTGCCTCATGCTGTTCGGACCCAAAGCTGAACATTGCCCCAAAACCATGTGTCGGGTATCTGGTGTCGGTGACGACCAACTAAAATCCAAAAAAATAAAAAGAAATACAATCTCACTTTTTTTTCCTTCTAATTCTTGGCTAGTGGGACATCTCCGGGCACCGAAATTGCCAAAAAGGCTTTATTGTTTTTCTTAAAAAAATTCTATGTTGTTTGTATTTTTTAAGTGTTGATCCTACATTGTTTATATTTTATAAAGATAAATGTAGCTTTAATTGAAATAAATATAATTATACATCAAGATGATACAATTATGTTGAAATCATTTTTTTCTTCAGTATAGCCCACATCGTTTATATGGTTTCGAGAAACATAAATGCTTTCCATAAAATTCATGCTTTGATTTAGATTATCGAGAAGATTATTGTTGCAAATTATCTAGTTGAACAAAGGGGTAAACTAAATATTTTGGTAAATAAAATTTAACAAATAGCTTCAAAAGGTTGTCTAAGCAATACAATAGAAAAACCTTTTTGAGCTAAATGTATTTTTCGAAGTGCAAATCAAATAATCTTTTTTAATAATCCAGTGAATGAGCTAAAAAGGACAGCGGTACATCACTAACTTTCACTTAGATCTAAACAACATATAGGTATGGGACGTGTGAAGGCCGGTCACCTAACATGTTCGTCGAGATATCACACACGAATTGGGTGATTGATCAGTCGTACGTAGTTCAGTTGCAGCTAGCACGGCCAGTGGATGCAGAGAGAGTGACAGAGTTGAGATATACTATAGCCCATGTCCATCAAGCCGCTGAATGATTAATTAGTTAGCTGCACTGACATCTTCATTACCATGTACTAGTCCTGATTGATCTGATCTACTAGCTAGCTAGTCTGCAGATCCGGATCATTGGATGCCACTTGTTCTGAAGAACAAGTGTACCTACTACTGATCGTGGTGGACTTGTGTCCTCTACGCGGTTGTAATCGATCGGTTGCCTGTGAGCTGTGAGCTGTAAAATTATTCAGTAATCACTCTCACTGCTACTGGTGCTCGATGTGTTCCTAGATTAATTGTGGCTAGCTGCTGCCATTGTGCGGGCAGGAGATTTGCAAGCTTGTATCATATTGGTTCAACACTAAGCCCTATTAAGAACACGGTTGGAAATGGTTAAAAAAACAGCCTCGTCCATTTCTGTAACCATATTCTTTTTATAGAAATGGAATCAAGAATAGTAGAGCCAGAAAAAAAGGGTATAAACAAAATCCAAAACTGAACTATACATATGAAAATATACCAGTATCAATCGAAAACCGGTACTTATTAATATCAGAAACATGGAAGTGTGAAATCACTTATTTTCACTTGACATGACTACGTAGCCACATAAACTCAAGCTTACACACTATATAAATTACAAACTCTCCTTTAGCCATGTACTTAAATTAGGGATTCAGTTGAGGAGTTGATGGACCACTAAAGTACTACGAGCTAAATAAAGACATAGATCACAAATATTGGGGTATTTCAAAATATAACAATTACCGTATTATAAAACAGTAATTCTCATGGAATAGAGCATTTTTACCATCCTTAAAAAAATACCGAGAGTCGAGTTATTAGAATTTTTAGTGTAAAATGTTGATACCCTGAGATATTTTTTTAAGCATGGTAAAATTTTTTCATGGAATATGGCAAGGTAAGGAACATTCAGGGAACGGAAAAATTGTTTTCGTTTTTGTTTCATGCTTTTGTATCATTACCATTTTTATTTTTGTCATTAACGATCTTCAGATGGATTGGCCAGTAGAATATCGAAAACAAGCATCGGTCGGTCGGGAGTTTCTGCAACCATTTGGCCCTTAGGGATATAGCATGAAACTTAGGCACGAATCGTACATATCGTAGATAAGTTAAGTACTGGCCGAATATATATAGTTATCATTTCGAGAGAAATTTAATTAGTCTGATATATCAAATGGTAAAATGGGTGAAAGCGTATGGAAAATTTCACTCTGTATTTTTGTTATGAGTATGGTGTACGTGTATAGTGATGTGCGCGCGTGTGCGTCTTTTGTTACATCGGAAAAGAAAGAATACATAGGTAAAGATGGTCAGGGGGAAAAGAAGAAAGGAAAAAAAAACTATGCAGAAAAAGCTCGTAAAGAAACGAAAGGTGTAAAAACATGATGGGCTACAAATAACACTACGGACTAAGGCCCATACATTTGCAACATTCCCGTCTTTTTCCTGGGCCAAATCTACACACTAGTGAAATGTCTCGGTTTTGTTTTTTTTTTCGACATGCTTTGTTCACTTGCAGCTACACGGCAAATTGTATTCTGGCATGCATGAATATAGCAGTGATAATAAAGTAAAATAATGTCACGCCAGAAATCTTAAATCTTGACAACCATGTAGGAGGCTATACGAGATGCAAATTCCAGAATTCAAGTCCATCTATACCTATATATTAATTGAACATTATTTACGAGTTCTCATGTTAATTAGAAAGATCTGACCGTTGCTTAACTCTTAACTAGATCGTGTTATCTTAACCATCTACATGTTTAGTCCAATGTAGCTCTAACGTTATGGGGGTTTTTTTCAGCCCATGTAATCTGTTGCTGACAGCCCCACCGTGCGTACATGTTCTTTTTTTTCTCTCCTTATCGATCCAATCTATATCGATGTAAGCCTTAAGTAGGCTATATATCGTTGGTTCAAAAAAAATCTCAGGCTATACGGGCATTCGGCCCAGGGGAATTCAAACACCGAGTCGCCGAGATCTCAGGCTATATCAGCATTCAGCCGATCGAGGATCGATAATCAGCTGAGAGGAAATACTATCACCATGACAACGTACGCCCTTTCTTCTGTTCGGCGCAACAACTGAGCAGATGTGGAACACGGCGATACGTCGGAGGATGGAACTGCCAGCGACGGCGAAGTCATACATATGGGAAGAAAAATACAGGTAATACCCTTCGTTTCATCCTCCTGATATGTCAGTGTACAAACATGTTCTGAAACAAGGATCGATGTTGTATATGTTTCGATGCATTCTGTAGTCCGTGCTATTTTTCTTAATGGAGATTCGGTACGAACTTTTTTTTCTAACGTATTCTCATCTTAACCTACAGTGACCCGCATTCACCTATGTGATAATTTGACCCTAAAAATTTGACGTATTGAGACGTTAATCCACGGATCTAATACGTTGGCTTGCAGCCATCCATTGTTCACTACTACACAAATACTCATTGGTGCCGGTTCCAAAGGCCTCGTAGATACCGGTTTCAAAGCCGGCACTAATTGGTCGGCACCAATGATCAAAACGATTGGTACCGGTTCCTCAACCGACACCTATAACACTATAGGTGCTGGTTGTAAATGACGAACCGGTACCTATATGGTATTATAGGTGCCGATTCCTCTAAATAATCGGCACCTATAAGTGGTAGGACGACACCTTTGATGCCTCATAGGTGCCGGTTCTTTACAAGGATCGGCACCTATAGTCCTGAAGAAAAAAAAATAATTTCAGGGTCACATATAATATTTCCTGAAACACAGAAATCACATAATATTACAATATTACATTCACATCACAGAAATCACAGAATCCAACCCATTTTCCAAATCAAACCAAACCAATCCAACCCATAATCCATAAATCACAGAATCACAGCTCCCATAAATTGAATCACACCACTAATATTCAGCTTTATTTTCCATATGCATGTTACTGCAGATAGGTTTAGATCAGATCTGATGAACATTGCTATGACAAAGTTGAGTTCAAAAATACTTTCCCAGGACAAGGAATACTTTGCTGGTCTTGCAGTTGATGTTGTTCTAAGACTTAAGGTACTGAAATGATTTAGGAATTATACTATATATTTGCAGTTAGTTGTTTTGAACTATTGATTTGTGACTGTTACTTACATATATTGATTTAAATACTTTTTAGTATACCGCCATTTAGGTCACTGCAAATGCTTATTTGTCTGTGGTACTATTGAAATATATCTTCAATGGAAAACTGAACAATTATTTTAGAAAAAATAGATGGAAAACTGTCATCCATTTTTGTTCTAAAATCTTGAACAAAAATCTTCAATGGTCACTGTCATCCATTGTTCTAAAATCTTGAACAAAAATAGAAAACTGAACAATTATTTTAGAAAAAATAGATGGAAAACTGAACAAAAATGGTCACTGCAGATGCTTATTTGTCTGCGCATAATTTTTCTAAAATAATATGACTTCAATGGAAAACTGAACAAATAGATGACAGTAGGGTGATGCTAAGGCGACCAAGGTGCCAAAATGATCCTATAAACGGGTCGGTTTAGATGTTATTGATTTATCACCCCTAATTTTGCTCCTCACATTCTTCTCATGCAGGATGAAATTGACAAGAAGCTTGCGGAGATATTAGGTCCAAAAACAGATACTGACAATGTAAAACCAGTGAAAAAGAAGAAGGAAAAGCCAACAAAAATTGAGGTTGGTGAGCTGTAGTTGCTCTTCATGTTCAAAATAGGATGATGTAGCCATTACTTTACCTATAATTTCTATAAATTGCAGGAGAAAAAAGCTGTAGTAGTCACTGCTGCACTGCCACCTGAGGAGGAATTGAATCCATACTCTATATTTCCTCAGCCAGAGGAAAATTTTAAGCTACCATAACTGTGTAAATGTCTATTAGTGTTGTGATCATATCCTTATATACGCTATGAAGTCAAGTAGCAACCATAATATAAAACCCGAAGCCTCGAGTAGAGAGCATAGAAGATATTGCTGGGACTCAGCGTGCCAGTCAACTTCAGCCTGAGACGTGCCCGTCAAACCACACGAAGGCGGTGACCAGATGTGTTACACATCTCAGGAGACTTGACAAAAATTCGCTTGAGCTTTACAACATCTCAAATGCTCTAAACTCGTACTCATATGAAAATTTTAGTTACACATGCTCACCTGTTGCTTACAGAGACAACAATGATGATGCCTCCTTCATCCATGCCACATCCAGTCAGTGAGATCACCTGTTGCTGTTAGGGATAAAAATATTAAATAGAGAAAATTTAATACATGGTTAGATATATGTGTCAAAAAATAATAGATAAACATTAACAAATAGAGAAACTTAATGCATGTTCATGTCATTAAGAAAACCACATCAATCCAAATAACTAATCTACAAGATACTTAAAAAATGTTTGAAAGGTATGGTCCACTAGTTCTAAGTCTTTGTGTGCTTTGTCGTTGATCGGCTATCTAAAGTGTCATTAGGGCCACCAGCCTCAATGAAACCCACTAGCCCAGCAGGAGCTTTTGAAATGTTGTACGCACCGTTTGACGAGATGATATGGTCAAAGATAAATCCACATAGTTGTTCAGCGAGGCTTAAGCAAACATGTGGCAGCAATTTACTTGTCGGGAGCTTTAATTTTTGCAAATGAAAGGATTAAAGATGTGGAAATGTACTATGTATTTAGAAAAAATGGATTTATGTCTTAAAAGACATGGCGAACCTCAGCATCCGTAATGTTCCAGTTGCCGTCCTCCATGAAAACCCATATAAATCTCATCATGTAGAACCCACATGTGCTCGTGCCTGGATCCTGACGTGAGCAATAAGGGTGGCACCAAACTCGGAATTTATTTGCACATGTAGCGTGTCGAATACACTTCTTCTTATACTTCACAAGTGCCTTATCTAGGATGTCAATGAGGGATTGGTAGTTGGCTTGCGGTTTCCTCATTGAATCCATGACGACAATCTTGGAATCGTTTAAATGGATCGCAATAAGAATCCAGTGAGGCCTATATACAAGGGAAGAGAACAATTAACATCTTAAAGTACAACGATGGGAGATACAACGATAATGCCACACTTACTTAAAGTGGTAGGGCAAAAAGATGGTATTCATGTCCTGCAGCTTGACAAAGGATGTGTAAAGGTAGTTCAGCATTTCTTCGGAGGACCATTCGCCTACCTCAATATTACAGGAATTGACTATTTGTGGATCGAGGAATCCTAGCTTGTTATGGGTCGCTCTACATTCAAGCGCCCCCATTCTACATAAGGGGAAAAATTAGACACGCAACGAGAATATTTACTTAGAAAAATGGCGAGAGGTCGAGGATACTTACAATGCCCATAACTGAATTACCGATAAGTCTAGCTCCCTCAGATTGTATAGATGAAATAGTTCTCTAAATGAGACCCAAACTATACCATCACAGTGATGAAAGTCCTCGTCCCTGTAAAAGACGGGGAACATCTCTTTACCATCCTTGGCCATCTGTAAGTACCACTCTTCCACCCTTTTTATTTGAGTACATTTGCCAACGACCTTGCGATATTCGTTGGTAGTCAAAGAATGACCAAGCTTGAACTGAGCTGCCAATGGGGCCATCTCAATATTATCCACATCATCCAAACTTTTCAGCCCTGCCTCTTTTAGAAAGGCTTGCATAGTCTTGCTAGCCTCATCTTTCTCGAATTCTTTCTTGGAAAATTCTTGCAATCTCTTTTTCCTGATCGTGCGTCGGAAGTCCGTAATACAATTGGTCACTATCAGTATTCATAACAATGATATGCTTCCGTAACCAATCGCCAAAATTCAACCTATGCTGCTTAGCTATCCATGCCTCTGATTTGCTTGGGTTCTCGCTGCGGAGTGTGTTATAATGCATGTCGACAAATGGAGCCACCAAGGCCGACTGCTGGAGCACTGCGAAATGTGCTTGCCGTAATGTTTCTAGGCTAGGAGCGAAAATTGTCTTATACTCTAGTGTCCCTTTCCCTAGTAGCCTGCCCTCGTGTCGAGACATCGGCACACCAATGGGATGCAAATCTATATAGTCGATACAGAACTCAACCACCTCCTCTGTTGCATAACCCTCTACGATACTACCTTCTGATCGAGCTCTATTACGCACATACTTCTTTATGATCCGCATGAACCTCTCGAAAGCCCATATGTTATGCAGATACACTGGGCCGAGAATCTTTATCTCTTTCACGATATGTGACACGAGGTGAACCATTATATCAAAAAATGATAGTGGAAAACACATCTCGATCTGGCAAAGGGTAATGATTACATCTGCTTGGAGCTTGTCTAGCGTGCTTGGATCGATCACCTTCTGATATATAGCATTGAAGAACGAGCACAGCTTTATGATTGGGTTTCAAACCTTATCTGGCAAAATGCCTCTAATAGCAACAGGAAGAAGTCGTGTCATCAGCACGTGGCAATCATTTGACTTCATGCCCACTAATTTTTTCTCTTTCATGTTGACAAGTCTTTTAATGTTCGCAGAGTAACCAGAAGGGACTCGGACACCCTGCATGCACTCCAACAGGCTTATTTTCTCTGCGGCACTAAGGGTGTAGCACGCGGGAGGGAGGTACTGGCGACCATTGGGCCGTTCTTGAGTATGTAGCTCGGGCTTGATGTTTATGTCTGCGAGGTCTCTCCAGGCTTTCAACGTGTCCTTTGTCTTGCCGGGTGTGTTTAGCAGGAGTCCCATCAAACTCTCGCACACATTCTTCTCAACATGCATCACGTCAATTGCGTGACGGACATCCAAATCTTTTCAATATGGTAGTTCCCAAAAGATAGATTTATTCTTTCGAAGAGGTTTCTCACCACCCTTGCTCGTTGTGCCTCGATTGCCTTGCCCCTTACCAAATATACATTCAATATCTTGTACCTCTTCAAAAATCTCTCTGCCGGTACGGTGTGTTGGAGCTGTACCCTCCTCCACCGTGCTATCGAAATCTCTTGTATTGCTACGGTACTGGTGGCCGGCTGGAAGAAACCTCCGATGGCGCATGTACATAGTCTTTCCGGAGTACTTCAGCCACCTGCTTGTTGTATCCCGCATGCACTGCACGCATGCACAACCACCTTTCACTATTTGCCCGGATGTGTTACCAGCTGCAGGGTAATCTTGGATGGTAACGAACAACATTGCCCTTAAGGTGAAGTACTCTCTTTTGTACGCATCCCACATCTGCACATCCCGGTCCCATAGAAACTTAAGATCATCCACTAATGGCCTGAAGTAGACATCGATATCGTTGCCAGGTTGCTTGGGCCCTTGGATTAGAAGTGACATCCCATCATAATATACTTACGCTTCATGCACAACCATGAAAGAAGGTTGTACATAACAAGTGCCACTGGCCACGTGCTATGCCGACTGCTCATGTCACCAAATGGATTCATCCCGTCCGTGCTCAGCCCAAACCTTATATTCCTAATCTCCTGCGCAAAATGCTTTTTGTACTTTTTATCTATCTTTCTCCATTGAGATCCATCGGCAGGGTGTCTTATCATTCCATCCTTCTTACGCTCTTCGTGGTGCCAACACATCATCTTTGCATGTTTTTTGTTTGCATACATGCGTTCAATCCGAGGGATTATAGGAAAATACCACGCAACTTTAATGGGCACTTTCCTCTTCTTCAGGACTGGGCCACCACTGTCATCATCATCGTTAACTCCACCCTTATACCGCGGTGCTCCGCAAACTGGACATGTATCCAAGTCTGCATAGTCACCTCGATATAGGATACAGTCATTTTGACATGCGTGAATTTTCTGTACTTTCAGTCCGAGTGGGCAGACAACCTTCTTCGCTCGGTATGTTGTTTTTGGCAGCACATGACCCGCTGGAAGGAGGTCTCCAATCAGCTGTAGAAGCTCTGTGAAGCTTTTGTCACTCCAACCGTTGGTTGATTTCATTTGCAGCAACGAGAGGACGACGTGTAACTTGGTGTGCTGCTCATTACATCCTGGATAAAGCGGAGTTTTTGAGTCCTCCACCATGCCCTTGAACTTCTCGTATTGCCTGTCATCGTCGTAGGCTATCTCCCCGTCGCGTAACATCTGATCTAAACCATCTGATTCGTCACTAACATATCCACCTCCGTCAGCAGGCAACTCCACATTATCTCCGTCCATTACATCCGGATTCTTATCTTTACCATGATTGTCCTGACATGTGTAATTAGGCATAAAACCCCTTGTTAGGAGATGCTCATGAACTTGTTTTGCACGAAACTGTCTCTCATTCCTGCAATCAGCGCATGGACAACGCAAGTGTTCCGTCGTGTTCAATGATCTGGATCTCGTGGCTGCGATCACGAAGTTGGTTACTCTCCTGGCATATTCCAAGGTACCGCGCTCCGAAACGTTCATCCCTCCTTCATCCATCCCTCCTACGAAAATTCTTAAATTAACCACTAACATACATATATCATTCTCTATATCTATTGAAATTCTGATATATGTTAATAACAGTTACATTACTCATTGATGATTAATCTCTAAATTACTCCAATATAATAAGTCATCATACTTTCTCATGCTTCTCATTCAACAAAACAAATTGCAAAAAATAACTTGTCCTTTACGCATACTAACCTTTACACATGCAAACACATAGATCTCTCGATATTTTTAAAATTTTTGAGCAAAACCTCCTCCCCCCATTTGGATGAGCTGAAGAGAAGCCTCAAAATCGTGAGAATGTAGTGAACGAGGGGTATATATAGACTTGGGGGATATAGGTGTCGGTTCATGTTATGAACCGGCACCTATTTAGTTTCCTTCCGAAGAAAAGCCACCACATAGGTGCCGGTTCTTATTAAAAACCGGTACCTATGTGGCCTTAACATAGGTGCTAGTTCTTATTACGAACCGGCACCTATATGATAGGTGCCGGTTTGCAAAAAAGGCCGGCACCTTTTTTGGGCTCATAGGTGCCAGTTTTTCTTACAAACTGACACCAATGAGCTTTTCCCAACCAACCGGCACCTATAATATCGGTGCCGGTTCGTGAAAAAATTGGCGGGAATTGTCTTTTAGGTGTCGGTTCTAGCAAATCCGACACCTATGTGACCGGTACCTATGAAGGTTTTTGTAGTAGTGGTTATTGCATCTACACAACCAACAGGTATTCGCTCAAACTTACATGTTCCTCAATTTTCAATTGTGTTTCAAATTATGACGATCTTTGGCCTATCGAGTGAGTTGTTTTATTAAGGTCCTGTCTATATATGTCGATCTATAATTTGTGTTAACATATGTCCTGTCTATATATGTCCGTGTGTGAATATAGTGTTCTGTTGAATTACTTAAAAAACCATTTCTCAGCTACCCCCTTTACTACATTCCCTTTACTGCCCTATGTACATATTCTTTTTCGGTGGTAAATATCTTTCTTTGGTTTGGTAAAAAAAAATAGCTTTCTTCGGATTCTACAAAATAACTCAAATAAAATGTGAATACTATTTGAAGATTTTCATAAACTGACAAGTGATTTGTCATTTAGTTCAGTCTGTCATGATTTTTTGTGACACTCTTCACGCACCCATTTGTTATTTCTGCTAAATAGATTTTCAAGCCAGTAAAATATTAGGAAAAGATATATCTACAATTTTTTCTTGCAAACATTTTAAAACCCACATATGGGGCACACTGTGATTTAATATTATTTTTATTTAATCTCCAACTAATTGAGTCAAATGGTTGACATTTTTGTAAGAGTTTTTTAAAGTGCTGATAGTAGTTCTCTAATATTTAAGCGACATATAAAATCTATTAATTGGGCCTATACTAATTGAGGGGAGCTCCCACATTAATAAATAAATCTGGTCATGAGTTAGTTAGATCGAATTATCACGATCATATGTCATTTAAAAATTAAATAACATGACCCTAATTAATAATAGGCTATTGAAAGTACTGAGGGTTCTTCAGTTTATACTACAGTATTATACTACCATCGGGCAGTTTAGTTTCAAGTATCCAATAATTTTAATTATAGTGTTTAAACTCGGAATTAATTATTAAATATGAAGTTGTATAGACTCTTAATTTAGCTATGAAATTCAAAATTAATAATTAGCGGGTTGTAACTGACATAGGACTCATCTATTAATTTAAACCACTATAATTAAAAATGACTAATGCATTTTGTATAATGAGAATTTAAATATTGTAATAACAATAATAATAGCTTGCATGTAACGTATGGGTTGACGACTAGTAATATAAACCGGCCGAAAACATGTATGGAGAATAGAGTTGATCAAAACTCTGCACTTTCAGGCAACCGTTGACACTTGGCAACAAAGATTTAACCGAAAGCAAATTATATATAGTAGACATTTCCATATTACCTATTTTCGATTACATGGAAGAAGTCACGCACGTGCATATAGTAGCTACTTTCTCCGTCAAAAAATCAGTTTGTGAAATGTGAATAATAAGAGGTTGATTCTTTTTTACGGTGGGTGAAGGTGTTCAATTTCTAGTTGCAGTTTCATATATTCAGGTAAATCAAATCCTGATTAATTAGGGTGTGTTCTTTTGTTGGTATTGGAAAGAAATTCTCTTCGCACGAAAAACGGAACGACTCATTAGCACATGATTAATTAAGTATTTACTAATTTTTTTTGAAAAATGAATTAATATGATTTTTTAAAGCAACTTTCGTATAAAAACTTTTTACAAAAAACACACCGTTTAACCGTTTGAAAAGTGTGCGTATGGAAAAAAAAGAGATGTGAGGTCGGAAAGTAAGGCGAGAACTCACCCTTAGTAGATGGACCAAACATGCATTCAGACTAGAGCCAGCTAGCTTGTTTTGCTGAATACTAAATATTACCGTGAGAGAATAAACAACTGCAGAGCACGAGAACCGAGGCACGATTAGTCTCATGTTTAAGACCAAGGGGTAAAAACAATATATTAACCAATTGATTGATTAAAGAAGTGATGCAGCAGGGTACGGTGGACAAATGTGTGGTCAAAGAACAGCGCAACGACGTTGTAGGCACGATGTGCGGGTCAAAACCAACAATTCGCGTGCAAACGAATTCCCTTGCAAGCCACGCACTCTCTCCCGCACACTTGCCCTACTGTTACTATCACTCAGACACTCACTATTTCATCACTTCTACTCCCCCTGTCCTATAATCTAAATTATATAATATAAATTATAAGATTTATATTTTTTTACATGATTTTCATTAACAACTATTAATTTATTTCATGTTACGTTTTTAATAAATATAAAACTAATATAACATAAAAGTACTTCAAAACATAAATCTAAAAATATAACATATATAATATTTAGTATAGATATGGTTAGTATAATCATTAGTCAAAAGTCACTGAGTTTGATTTTTCTAAAAAGAGAAACGTCTTATAATTTGGGACGAAGAAAGTACCTAGCTACCTAGCTAGTAGCTTCACTAATCCATCTCTGCTCTTTCATACATGTTTGTTGTTGAACAAAAAAAAAATGCAAGAATTCGGTTCCAAAACGTAGGAATACTAGAATTGATGTATTTAGATGGTTCACAGGAAATAAAACATGGGAATTCTAAGGAAAATTGTTTGTGCTAGAGAGACAAGAGGGAGAAAGAAAGAGAGTGTATTGGACTTCTCAAAGCAGAAAAAAAAATAAAACATGAAGTATGAGCTCATGTTTATTTTCCTAATCCATAAGAATTTTGAGATCCCAATTCCTTTGACCCAAAGCGTCTCATAGGGGAGTTTTCTTAAGGATTTTAATTCTCCACAAATCCTTTGAAAAGCATTCAATTGCAGGGATAATGTTGTTTGGTATTTTGATTATTACAGATCTCACTGCATATGCATGGTCGATGATCAATTGTTTGAATGAGTTGACCCCTTGATCGATTTCTTGAAAGACAACATAGTGACATGCATGAAAGGAATCTCTGCAGTGCAATTAATGACTAATGTGTTTCTTGCATGCTAGCTAGGGTGATGTTAGTAGGTCACACATACAGTGATCCACACTATATATTCTCCTTGAACAAAAATCAAAATATTATCAGTTGCTAGCTCTAGTCCATATTAAAATGCATGACATCTTTGTTACAATATAATAATATCATTTTTTTAGTATACTAACTTTGATCATAATATGTACTCCTTTCATCCTAATATAAATACAATGATATATCACATTTATACTAGGTTGTATTTATATTGGGACGGAGGAAGTAAGAAAAACTGAAATACAGCATTTACACCTTTACTTATATATTACAACTTGGTCAACGACTGTAATCATCCATTGGAACTATTTAGACAATACGTGAATTAAATATCATCATGCATTGATCATATGTGCGACACACATTCAGTAATAAAAGGACTTCTTTTTTTTGCCAGCAAGGGACATGCATATATTTTATTTAGAAGTTAATACTACACCAACTAATTATTATTATGAAAAATTATTCATCCTAGAGATTTCCTTGAGATGTCTCGTCACTTGTACGTACATAATTAAAACCCTTGATTTCCTTGAGATTATCTGTAAGCTGACAACCTTTCCGGTAGTGGTTTAGTTATAACTGATATACAGTAATAATAGAATACTTTTTGTTTCTCACAAATACTCAGCAAAATTTTGTTGCGAGGAGTTGAGGAGATAACTCTAAATATATCATCTCTTGTAAACAATATGATCGTGCACCGCGCCTGCCCTAGCTTGTTAAATTTATTCTGATGGAAGACATTGGAAATGCCGGTGTCAAGTTCATACTTTTAGTCCCAACGTACTAGACGAGTACATACGTTGTTATTGTTGTATTTGAAAACTCGATTATATTAATTCTTAGTTCAGGGGGACAGGATAAACTATTTTCTTCTAGATTGGATCTTAGATGTACACAGCACAGGCAAGCCATGCATCATGCCATCTACAGCTAATTAATGCCAAGAAAAAATATAATAAAAGGGGCCAAAAACAGAAGGCACACATGTGTAGACCTAGTTAGAAAAGAGCAAGACTCAAGTGATCCTCTCTTATGCTGGACCAGCTTCAACCCTTGAAATGTGCCTAATGTTGGGCAGAGTATTTAGGGCCTTGTTCCTTGGAAAATCATTAACAATTTCTAGAGTAACAAACAGTATATATGTGTGTGTAACAATTATTTAATGGACATCCCAATTTTGAACTATATATGAAATTAGTAGTCGACTATGATCAAGCAAATAATTCTACAGGCCTATTTTCAAATCCTGCCTTAAAAAATATATAAAACTCGTACATATGTGAGGTGTCATTAAGGAATTTCAGTACCAAATTACCAATATAGTCTACATTGTGCATATACATTCATGGATGAAATGGGAGAAAGTTTAGACCATATTATATTACATTAAAATATGTAAGAATTAATACTGGTCGTGCATAAGTAGTGCATGTTCTTAACTATATAGGCAATTCAATGTAGTATTCAGCCATTTTGTCCCCCGTGTGAATCTTTTTATTACCCTTTTTTTAGACAATGGAGTGGTACAATTCCTGTCTGCACCGACTAGTGATAGATTTACACTATCGAAGTCGGCAAAAGAAGAAAGGGAAAAAAAATCAAGACTCATCCATTTTGCAAATTATTGTACATGTAAATACATGACAACCAATTGACCAACACATCAAGCTCTCATGTCATGTGATTACTGACCTCTTCCAAGACAGACAATTCTAATCTGAACGGCAACACTAAGAGTGTTAGTTTACATTAATTCAGAAGATTCCATCATTCCATATGCATACTCCTACAGCTCAGCCTATGTTAATCTATTGCTAACAAGTCAACATAGCTTCAGGGCACCTAGCTTCCAAATGGTGCAAGATCAACACAAACATGTATCTCTCTCTTGCATATACAATCTCTCTGCACAATTAATTATATATATACACCTCTTTTAATTAAAACACCTCCCTGTCTCTCTCCACAAAGAGACACAAACCTAGAAGCCACCTTTTCCAAAGCACCAGACTTCCACCTCTGTCCCCCTTTCCTTTTCTTTCTCTCTCCAAAGCCTCCATATTGCCTTCATGTCCACTGCAAGGTATGATGAATTCATGGTTATACTTTTGCAGCAAAACTAGCTAGAGTACTCAAAGGAATCAGCAAAAACCACTATCACTGGCAGCTAGCCTTATCAGTGTAATTAATCCTCTCCTCATGAGCTGGAAATTGTTTGTTCATGGATGCATGCATCCTTGTCAGTGTCAAGATCAATGTTGAGCCCTAACCCTAACACAGTGATCTCATGCTACATCTCTTTCTTATCTTGTTCAGTGATTGGCAAGACCACCATGAGGTAGGGAGGAAGATAAAGAGGGAGTCGGCGGCGGATGCGACGGCGGTGGACGGGAGAACAATGATGGCGAGGAGGAGCTGCAGCCTGCCGGCGGCGGCGGCGGCGGCGGCGGCGGCGGCGACGAACACGATAACGCCGTGCGCGGCGTGCAAGCTGCTCCGGCGGCGGTGCGCGCAGGAGTGCCCCTTCTCGCCATACTTCTCGCCGCTGGAGCCGCACAAGTTCGCCTCCGTGCACAAGGTCTTCGGCGCCAGCAACGTCTCCAAGATGCTGCTGGTGAGTAGTGAGCTGGTGAAGCTTAATTAAGCATGCATATCCATGGTGCCCTAGCTACTACAACTAGCAACGAGAGGCTTAATCATATTAATTGGTTAAACTCAACTTAGCTACTTATGAAGAAATGATGTTGTTGTTAATTTTCAGCGCATATAGCTTAATTAGGAACTGATTTAGTGCCGCCGTTGATGACTGAGATGAGATTGAATGTATCTTTGGTTAATTTCTCAGGACATTTTATACGCTAAAACAAGAATTACTAGTGAGTCAGCTTAATTATTTCTCGAGGATTGCAGTTTTCAACTCTTTGAATCCTGAAGCACGAACTAGAACTTTTCACATTCTAAGCCCTAGCTAATTTCGCTCAATTGATTTATCTCTTTTGAGCGCCATTTACTAAGATTATTTTTCTTGTTTATATATACGTTTTGATTGTTTGTGCTCAAGATAACAATTAATGTTGAAAAGTGCCAAAAAAAACAAAAATTGAGTACTCCTACATCTCTTATGAAATCACACCAGAAAGAATTTGTTTTCCTTTTATGAAATTAATCACTGTTCTCTCCA
The DNA here is from genome assembly GCA_008326285.1 of Oryza officinalis. Taxonomy (NCBI): domain Eukaryota; kingdom Viridiplantae; phylum Streptophyta; class Magnoliopsida; order Poales; family Poaceae; genus Oryza; species Oryza officinalis. The sequence continues at coordinate 29,778,779 of BDMV01000009.1, read as the reverse complement.
TTCATAAATTCTCCATCCATAAATATAAAGGATTTTGACGAGCTGTTCAAATATGTATCATTGTTATATTTGTAGACGGAGGGAGTGTACTATATATATTAGTTAGCCGTTTCACTTATCAGTGATGATCGAGGTCGATCAAATCCTGGGTATTCCATATTTGAATCAAGTTAACCATGATTCAAATCCTCTCTGATTATATAACCATCGTCGTCACCGGCGACGTGGTGCGTGGATGGATATTGCAGGAGGTGCACGAGAGCCAGCGCGGCGACGCGGCGAACAGCTTGGTGTACGAGGCCAATCTCCGGCTGCGCGACCCGGTGTACGGTTGCATGGGTGCCATCCTCACCTTGCAGCAGCAGGTACAGGCCCTCGAGGCCGAGCTCGCCGCCGTCCGCGCCGAGATCGTCAAGCACAAATATCGCCCGGCCTCCGCCGCGGCGGCGGCGGCGGCGACGGCGGCCACCGTGCTCCCTTCCTCGCACGCTTCGCAGCTCCTCGCCGCCGCTGGCCGGGGACGCCTGCCTGTTGCTGGCACCATGGGGGTAGTGACGACGGCGACGCTGCCGACAGTGGCCGCCGCCGCCTCGTCGTCGTCGTCGTCGACGGTGTACACCACCGCCGCGTCGAGCTCCACGGACTATAGCTCCATCACCAACGAGAATGTCCCCTATTTTAGCTGAGCTGAGCTTTCTACTAGTATTAATTGAGGTTTTCTTCATTGTATTTTTGCCTTTGCTTTTATATATGTAGACTATGTGAAAATATCTCAGAATAAAAGGGTTCCTTTTTTTCTCTGGGAGAGTAAATAATGTATCCAGCTTTTGTGTCCCAAGTCCATATTTGAGTTCACCATATTGCAACGACGCTTCAAAATTCAAAATTTTCAAAAATTGAAGAAACCCATATATACCAAGTTAATTTCAGTACTGGATGTTCTTTTGTACAAAACTGCTGCAAATTAAAATCCATCTCCTTGAATCAGGGGGTGGAGCTGAACTAATTTCAACCAAAAGAGTTCAGATTTTGAAATTCAAGCCAAGCTTTCTAATTAACAGTAAATATGAATTAAGAAATCATTGACAAGGTTGGGGAAATGGAGTGTGCACGTGCAAAGGATGCTCTCTACTATGTGGTGTGTTTGTTTGACTGCATTTGGATCTCTGCATGGAACTCCTCACATGCTTGTCTGTGCACATCTCACTTCATAGGAGTACTCTTTAAGTATTCTCATTTATGTAGCATAGCAGACAGACAACATTGTTTAACCAAACTTTGCATCTTCATGTAGATGTTTGTGAGAACAAAATCAACAGAAATCACGAATGGTAATAGCAGAACAATGTTACTGTGTCATACAATGAAATGATCAAATGAGATCATAATTTACATCATGAATGGGGGAAAACTATTGATTGGTTACTGTTAAGTGAAGTGAGGTGCATCAGCTTGAAAAATTCTCCAGGTATTTCCTTCCAATAAGATGTGCCACTTGCATTAGTGTGTCCTACAACCCCACCAGATAGTTCCAAATAAAATGCACCTAGCTATTCCTATCTGAACTGTAGCTGATTTTCTCAACATTGCAATCAAACTATATTGAGCACAAAATTGGTCATGTTTCCGAAAGGTTCGGTTCAGAAACTGCAGAACTGGTTTGGCATCCAGAGTTTAGTAATTTGCAGAGAGCCTTCCAGACAGGAACCAACATTTTGACGGGAGGCTGGGATTTCTGCAAGTTAAGCTCTATTGGTGACTGAAATTTTCTTAGATCCTTATTAATAAGGTAGAACAGATGAATTTTACCTGGAAAACTAGCCTGAGTTCCTCTTCATCACGCAGAAGCAATGCCAAGCTCCAGTAACAGGTCACCGGCGTCACACACTCATTCAGCAATGGCTTCAGAATCTTGCCAATTGGCACAAAACGACGATGAACTCTTCCACTAAGAATCAGAACTTTCAAATTTTAATTCTAGAAACCAACATCTGGAAGCAAAGGTTAAGTAGTCCACCATTTTCTAAGCAAAGAAAGTAATGTCCCCCAGAAGACCTCAGAGCAAACGATGTATAAGATGTGACAGTACTTCATGAACAAACATGGTAAATATATTTGATAACTTCATATTGATATAATGCTAATATAAATCCATTTCTCGTATGATTCTCCTAAAGATAACTGTTTAACCCGGAACATATTATAGCTGCATATATCACTTATTACTCTAATCGAGAGTAGCCACTAGCCAGTGAATCATAGAAAACAGAGTATTGTCCTATTTCTTGTCCAAATCAACCTTCATAACATAACAACTGTTTCCTCAGGAGGGGGTTAATATACAACAACTATATGGTTCTACCTGCTAGACTTCCAGGTAAGCAGGTGGACATTGCATCCAAGCAGTTTCATTCATGTCAGTTGACAGTAGAATAATTGGTGATGACTGATGAATATTCAACAGCTAAAGTGATCATTCTATTTCAGGTAGCATATGAAAAATGGGAAATCGCAGAAAACCAAGCAATAAGATTAGCCTACTAGTGTCGGACCAATTATGCAAGTGTAGGTTTAATATACAGTATGATAAGAGTACGCAATATGATAAGAAAAGAAAGACAAGCTGCAAGAGACTATATCAAGCATGATTGATAATTTCAGGTAAGGTTGTAAAGGATGTTGTTATATACCTCCAAAAATGTATTTCTAGCTGAACCCCAAAAGTTGGCATTATCACCACTGACTCTGCACACAATGAAACAGGGAAACCCAATAAGAAACACACCGTTCATTTTCATCCGTAAATACATAACATTCCAATATAGATGTCAGGGTGAAACCTTATTCTGATGTAATCTTAAGGTTCAAACGGTAGTACTATAATATGAGAAGGCCACATAAGGACATATTTGAGGAAAAAATCACCTTTCTTCACAGGTTTGTATTGCAAACATTTGGCGACAAGAATTCCGAAGGCAATACTCCACCCTGAACCAGTGGATAAGCCTTCCTTCAATATTGAAGCAAGTCAATACCAACATAAACATCAGTTATGACAAGTACAAACAGAAAGGTAGTGTGTTTCAAAACATAACAACCTAATAAGATTCTAGGGTACTAAGAACCTCGTCAAAAGGATGGGCAACTAAGCCACAAAAACAGTATGAGTGTGTAAACATGAATCTGTTCTGAATAAGGAAAACATGTGAAAAAGAAAGGTTCTGCAGAAATAGTAGACATTTTCCAGCTCTCTCTTCAATATCATGAACCATTGAACCTAACCATTAGATAAGGAACTGGGTAATTTTTACAGGGCTACTCT